>VWZP01003316.1:1746568-1767566 GCA_013396995.1 Dicaeum eximium | reverse complement strand
TTTTTTTTTTTTTGTCAGAAAATCAGACTTAGCTCTAAAACCATCTGGAACTTGAAAATGAGTACAGATTTCCCAGTTACATCATTAGAGTTTCAAAAATAGTCCATTACATCAGATACAAACTAATTTACCTGCATTATTAGTCTTCATTAGTTGCATTACTAATCCTCTCAGGAGACTCAACTGTGAACAGCAACCACCATGAACAAGGCTAAATGCAAATAACATCAACAATTATCTTTTTACTTGTTTTTGACACTTATACCATTTGTTCCAAACTCATCCCAAGAGCAACAAAAAAAAAAAAAAGACACCCTGGGTTGGGTCAGTTCAGTCCCCTCCCCTCAAGTCTTTAGTCAATACTCATTTATTTTCTTAGACAGATTCCCTGTTTCCCCTAATTAAGCACATTCTGTCTCAGACACCACACATTAAACATTATTTAATATTTAAATATATCCTAGAATTTATTTTTAATTTTTTTCTCCATCCAACAGTCTCTCTTGGCCTTTGCAGCACCATCAGCTCTTTCCAAGGGAGCTGAAATGAAGCAAAATCTTAATCCTAGCAAAAATCTTGCTGCCCACCTTCAGGAGATATCTACTGAATTTCCACTCCCTGGCAAAGGAGAAGGCTTCAACTTTCATGTGGTTTGTAGGTTATTGTGGAGCTGTGCATTTCTTTGTCTCCCCAAAGGCAAAGAGAAATATCCCCTGTTCCCTCAGCAGATTGTCACTGCTTTGTCCTCTGTACCTTCAGAGCAAGCTTCAGAGGGCCAGCAACTTGCCAGCCCGAATTATGGATGTCCTGACTGCTCAAACACCACTTAACTAGGTTTTATTTATAAAGATAACTCCATGAGATAGGGCAAGGCAGCCAATTAACCAGGAGAAAAAGAAATGTGTACCTTTTCCTCACAGCCCTTTCACTGACTTAGGACCTGGGCCCAGATTCTCTACCAACTTGAAAAGGTTAAATATATTCCAGCTTTGTCAACACCCTGTTTCATAAAGTGTAATTTGCTCAGTCTCTGCTCTTTCTGGGTGGTCAGTGTCAATTCATCATCTTCAAGTAACACTCCATGGTTGATTTCTGCTATTTATTTATTCAATGTTTCATATTAACAGGGACAGATTCTCTCCTGAGTTGCTTTAGAAGTCAGTGAGGTTATTACCAAAAGAAAGGAATATTTGCACCAAAGGCTGTTCAACACCTCCAGGGTATTCCTAAATGCCCAGTCACACCAGTGCCACAGGGGTGATGTTGTCACTGCCCACTATCACATCACTTTTTTTTAGATATGTTCTTAGAATGCAAGATCTTGTTTCCTTAGTCAGGGCCATTTTGTCAGCCACAAAAGTAAGAAAACAGTGATTGAGTTTTTCTTGTGAGATGTCTTCCCAGCTATGGTTTGTTAAAATAGGCCTTGCTGTGACCCCAGTCCTTCCTAACCATGGGGTCCCACAGGTTTCTCCATCACCAGGGGACACCAGGACACGAGTAGTGAGGCCAGTGCCCCTGATCTCACTGAGAGCAGAGGGTTCATTCTCCTCAGCAGCCCTTGGGTCACTTCCCCAGAACCAAGGTGAGTGCACTTTGCAGCTGATCTCAGCCATTTATTGCACACAACACTGACAGGTTTTTCTGAAGGACTTCCCTTTATACCTCTAGTGGCCCTACAGTCAAATCTTCCTCATTTCAAATATTCTTTTAGGGAGAGAAGGGTTATACCTACATAAGTGAGCTGCAGTCTGTCCTGTGAGCTTCCCATTAGATTGTCCCCAATATGCTGTGAACTTGGCTGCAGCTCCTGTTCATTATGTCTGCAGACACTTGACTGAGAGCTCTCTGTAATGGAAATATTTGGCAACTGGGCTTTGTGACCATTTTTTCTACTGACTTAATTTCTTCTGACCAAATACTGAAGGAATGAAGAAGAGATATGTTTTAAATAATGAGGATATTTGACTTGGGAACACGATGCAGCTGCTTTAGTATTTAAAAAAATAATAATCACTTTAAAATTATTTTGTCTGTCATGTAGGAAAGCACAGCAGAAAGGCACTGGGTAAAGAAAGTAACTTACCATCAGCAAAGGTTACTGAAAACTCATGGTGTGAAGGAAAAAACCCAGTGGTAGAACTCAAAGAGGGGCCTGATTTGGCAACCTTTATCATGGCCAGTGTGTGCCCAGGTGGCCAAGGAGGCCAGTGGCACCCGGCCTGCATCAGCAATAGTGTGGCCAGCAGGACCAGGGAAGTGATGCCCTGTGCTGGGCATTGGTGAGGCCTCACCTCAAATCCTGGGTTCATTTTGGGCTAAAATATTCCCTCACCTTCAGGAATTCAGTCATCCACTTGCTTCCTTCAGAGTGTTGACTTGTATGGCCATGCCCAGGACTCACATTTCATGGCAAGGGGCTGAGGCTGGGACACAATCCTACACTGTAAAGAGAGAACCCCAGGAACTGCTGCAATACCATCACAACTCCTCCTTAATGTTAAATTTTAAAAATATTTAATGTACACATCAAGAGTGTTTGAAACTGAAATTCATTATGACAAAATAATGGGATTTCCCCAAATTTTCATTTTCTAAGCTGTGAAGAATAGAAATTACAAACACAGATCCAAGATAGCAATGGTACAATTGGATTTAAGCATTTACTTTCCTTAATGGAAAGACAGGCAAAGGGAAAATTATGAAGTTGTTAATGATAAAAGTGTCTTCTGAATTCTCTGTACTTTTGCCTTGTGTTATGTTCTGAACAATAAAAAGGATGCAGTTGTCAGCAACGAGAAGATAATATTTTCATAAGGGATGTTTGTGTCTAGCACAGCTTATTGAGAAAGTTTATATAAGCATCATGTCCCAGTACCTAATCCACCAAAATAGGTCAATCAAGTATTGCCAGAGAAAAATAAACTTTTTTTAAAAATAAACTGTTTGGGAACTTAATTCAGTTTTTATTAAACTACAGGGTTCTTTCATTTTTTTTCAACACCAGGGATTAATGTGGATATGATAGAAGTTACACATCTGACTTTGGCCTGTCAGTCCTTTCAGCCCATCAGTGCATTTCTGGAAAAGGCAAATTTGGCTTTTCCACAGTGGGGGAGGGACAGCATTGCACCTCTGCCAAAATATCAAAACACCAACAGCCAAATCCCCAAATGTCTGGATTCTGGTGAACTCCAGCATGTGCAATTCTTGTCTGGCAGATGCTTTTCCCCCTGCAGCCCATCCTGACTGAGCCACCACTGCTGCCACCCACCCTCTGCAAAGGTGAGACCCTGCTGATGGCACAGCCTTTCCCTGCTGCCTTGTTATCTCTCTGAACATTCAGGTCCTACCACTGCTGTTGTTCCAGTTTAATCCTCTGGATGACTCAGAATAGTTGCTACAATGCAATATTAGTCTGCAGTTTCTTGCATAAAATGTTTTGTGTTGCACACCAGGAGAGTAAACAGAGTACCTCTCACTTTTAAAGGTGGAAAATGAGGGTCTGGGGAACCAAAAAAACCATCAGTCTGGAAAGAGAATAGTGCAAATTATTAAACAATCTGTTTATAAACACCAGGAGAACTATAAAGTGATTTTAAAAAAGCTAGAGTGAATGTCAAGAGCACATAGTACCCAGCCCAAACTCATTTCCCTCTTTGACAGGATGAGTGGGAAAGCAGGAGGTGGTAGATGTTGGATGTCTTGATTTCAGTGATGAGAAACAAGGGAAGTGTGGTTTCCTGGAGCTTGCAAAAAAAAAAAAAAGATGTCCCACCAATCTGTCCTCAGACTGAGGGCACACATTGCACTGGGCTCCTGAAGTGGTCTGTCCTGCTCAGTTGCACTCAGTATTTCCATTCATCATGTTAATGGCCCAAAGCAAAGCTTCAGAAGCATGCAGGTGGCCTCAGCTAGGAGGGTCCTAGCCACCAAGGAGGGCAGGACATGCCCACAGACAAAGCAGAACCGGGTGTGACAGGCAGGGCCAAGAGTCAGGGTGGTGGGGAAGGGGATGCACTCCCCCTCCATGCTCACAGAGCGATGCCTCAGCCCCCCTACCCCTACAGACACACCCTTTGGTGTTCAAGGTGTAAATTAGGGCTAGCTGTCAACCTAACCTAATTTGAAATTAGTCAGCTAATCTACCTCGACAGCTTCTCTGGCTCCCTCTGTACGGGAAACATCTACTGAAAATAAAAATATAAAAACCCCAAGCTATCTAACATTGGCTGTCAGTAATATCTTATTTAAGCAAGACAATGTGTCCACAGCCCTGTCCCATGCTGATATATATTTCAGAACAGTTAGCCATAAATATCTGACTGTATGTTTAGAGAAAGCGACGGCGGCTGGAACATCGACAAGCGAGCTCCATTTCCCTGTTATTTACTGCTCAGCAGAGGTATTGATAAGAGAGCTACAGGGAGGATGCACATTTCTCTCCATCTGCTTTATTATACCACTGTAAGGCACAGCATGAAGGTCTCTGTAGAGTCAAGTGGAGAAAATAATGACTAGTTTTTAGATGAGAAGAAATTTAACTTGCATTTCTTTCATCCCAAACTGATCCCACTGTACCTTTCAGAAACGTGGTGTCACACGTGGAAACCTTCTGCCAGACCTTTTTTCTCCTCCTCACCTGAGCCACAGGATAATTTGATCCCTTCCCACGGGCTTTCAGATTCTCTTCCTTGTTTAGGTATTTATTAAAGACAAAGTCAGTCTGACACCTGAGACAAATGTTGGGAAGTCTGAGGGGAGATGTCTGTCTTCTCTCCAGGGAAGCTTGTCCCAATTTCTAAGAGCTGAGAGCAGTTCAATCTCAGTTAAAAGACTTGATTAGTGTGCAGGAGGGAAGCTCATCAGCAAGCAGGGAATTGGGTACCCCAGGGTGAGAGGGTGGAGTAGCACCATGAGTGAGCAACCTCTGAGTCCCTCCTGTGCCCAGGGTCCCCACACATGGCCTGGGTCTGCATTCAGAGAGAAGGGACAAAGAGCTCAGTGCAGCCTGAAGTTCCAGGGATTTTCTACAAAATTCTTCTGGGAAGTTTGTCTGCTGATGATCCAGAGCCTGCCTTGGCCCTGCCTCATGTGGGACAGGACAGGGGTTCCCTGGGACTTTTCCAGCTGGAGGGAAGGACACTCGAGCTGCCCTGTAAGTGATAAGCCTCTGTCAGCACTTTCGGCACAGCTGCAGTCTTTAATTACAGTTTTCCACTTTCATTTTCGAAGTTTTATTCACAGCAAGAAAAATATCATTACCCTCATTTCACAGCTACAGATTAACAAAATTGCAGAGAAGTTCTGGGAAACACAGCAGGAGATCATCTAGTTCTGAGGCAGGGAGACATCCCTGGGTACCCCAGAGCCAGCAGGAGGAATCACCGGGGCTCCTCTCTGCTGCCTTGAGACCTGCTCTGAAGGAGGGGTAGCAATGAAAAAAGCACTTTCCCCAAAAACTTGCTTTCCCCAAAAGGACCACTCCCCACAGGATTTGTGTGAGAGGAGTCTCAGGGAAGGTAGTGGAATGTCTTGTGTACTATCACCATGTTTTTGCCTCACATATATTTTCCTCATGTTGCTGATAACGCCTGAGGGCATTGGAATGGGAAGAATTCACACTTTGCTTTCACTGCTTACTCTGCTGACTTCCTTATCCATATTTAGGAGAGTCAGCACCAGCTTTGCTTAACATCCATATTCATTTTAACTTCATGTTCCTCTCCCCTCACCCAATGCCATGCTATTTGCAGAAAGAATTAACCACAGCCAGACCAAACACGCTGCTGGGCAATGAAGATGTTTCTGTGCCTGTCACATTTCAAACTTGATCTCACTCACCACAAAACCCACAGAAGGAGGATTACAGTGGAAGGAAAAATCAGCAGCCACAGCCCGATCATTGGCTCACAGTCATTTCCTACCATCAGTTCAGTTTCTAACCCTCACCGTATTTTAAGAGTGTATTGGAGAAAAAAGGGAATCCTCCAGGGATCCTTCATCTGAGCTAGATAACCTACAGCAAAGGGAGCAACCATCTCCTCCCTGATTTTCCCGTTTTGTGGAAAAATCAGAAAATGGATCTGCTGCTGAGCACCCTGGTTTAGGCTGCTGTTCTGTTAAAAGGCTCTGAGTGACCACTAGGTGGGGAGAGAAACTTATTGTCCTTAAATCCCGTGGAAAATACACAGGCAGCACCGTGTGCTCTCGCTCCAAACCCTCAGTGTTTAACCTGACCTTTTCCCTCCCTCCCAGGTGAGTAGTGGAGCCATGAACTCGATGTGATTAGAATTAAAATTTAAAAATCTCAGTATGATCTGCGGGTTTCATTTATGATCTGCAGCTTTTCTGGACTCTGTAGCAATCCCTGAGGTATAGGATCCTAAATTTGTTGATGGTGCAGGAGTAAGCTTAATATCATGTACAGGAAATGTTGGGCCAAAGTAATTTTTAGGGGTGAGTTCCTTACTGAGAGATTTATTTGGCAGAGGGATTTGGACTGTTGTGTATTTCTTTGGTTATTAAATAGAAGATACTTTTTAAAAGAACAGGGTTTGCAACTTGCGAGTCCTAGGAGAGAGTGATCAAATTCAGAGTGTTTAAGAAAGATGACTGAAGAGATGCAAATTATCTCTCCAGTTATCTCAGAGATGCCAATATTCCATCTTTCCAAAGATTCAGTCATCTAAGTTCTCATTGGATAAGTACTTACAGGGGCGCCTGGGGTCTGTGGAGGGATGGATCTCCCAAAAAATCATCAATCCTTCTCCGTTGGCAACCAAAAGCCCCAAGGCAGCCACTTTTATGAGCTGCATTCAGCTGGCTGGTGTGAATCTGAGCCTGTGTGCCCAGGTGCTGCCCTGCAGAGCACCATGGACCCTGGCAAAGTTAGCTCTGGACAGAAGTGCAGTCTTCACCATTCTCCAGTGAGGACAGGCACAGCTGGTGAAGGTGCTCAGCACTGCCCTGGCCAGTCCCTACTCACTCCCAGCTGCCTTCTCTAAGCCTAGGCTGGGTCTGCACTCAGAACGTGGCTGCAGCACCAACACGTCCTCAGAAACCCGAGCTCCTGGTATTTGCCTTAGAGACAGAACCAGAAGCTCTCCTCACTTCAGCCTGAGCTGAGAACTACAACAGCGCCCACAAACAACTGTGGCTGCTATAAAAAATGTCTCTTAGTCACCTTTCAGTAGCAAATACCTTGAAAGCATTTGGCTTCAGTAGCTCTAAATTTCTCACTTCATGCCTGGTAGTAAACAACATTATCCTTCAAACAAGATGTGAAGGTTGCCATGGAGCTCCCAAATCTTCCTGGTCCAAGAGAAGTTAATGTTTCAACTACAGCATTTTGATGAGGATTTTCTGTGTGGTCTTTTTTCCTCCACATTCCCTGATAGAGCAATCATTACCTATGACCAAATAAGAGAAGCACTTGGCAGCTACTGCACTCATCTACCAAGTTCAGTGTAAAGTACGTCCAAGAGGAACATCTGGCTCTGTAATTTTGTTCCTTGGCAATGCAGCTGTTGCCTGCATGGCTGGCTACCCCTCTCTGCTGGCAGCTGTGAGGCTGCATTGGGGTATGCTTTGGACACAGACTGCTGCTTTGTGATGTCTGGATGTTCTTTGTCCTTTCCTTCTTCCCAAAACTGCCTAAACCTAGGAATGATTTTGCTTTGCAAATGAATGCAAGGTGCAGTCCCTCAGATTTCACCTCGCTGCAGATGGAAGCAGCTAGGGAAGAACAACAGCATGGGCCTGTTTACCTACTCAGCAGAATTAGCAGCAGGTGTTAGTGAATTTAACACCCCACCTCAGCTAACAGGCACACATCACCACATGTGCTGCCCCCATACAAGGGAAGAGAGGAAAGAACTCCTGTCTCAATCACAGGCCATTTTATGGAAGCTTTGCTGAGCTCTTAAGTGAACCTGAAAGAGAAAATAATGAGTTTTCAAGAGAATTTAAATGTCAGATTTATCTGTTTAACAATAGTAAAAATTTAGGATGTACAGTCTCAAGCCACCACCATTAAATCTGCAGAGGGGGAATGCAGCATTAATAACTACAGTGCTGCTTAAACACAGAGGAAATTGCATGAACCTGAGTAGGGGGAGCTTTAGGGAAAAGTTTTTCTCCCAGAGGGTGTTTGGACACTGGAACAGCTCCCCAGGGCAGTGGTCACAGCACCAACCCTGACAGAGCTCAAGAAGCATTTGCACAATGCTCTCAGGCACAGGGTGGGATTCTTGGGGTGTCCTGTGCAGGGGCTCCATGATCCTGATGGGTCTCTTCCAACTCAGCACATTCTGTGATTCTCTCATTCTGCACTGACAGCTGACTGGTCCATCACTCAACTGTCCAGTGCATTCAAATCTTTTCAGAAACAATTCGGATTTTACAAAAGACTCATAGGATAAACATCCCAGAGCAATGCCTATCACTAAAAGAATTAGAGATTTTCATTTATGCTGGAAGAGAAACTCTTAGGCAGAAGAACCAAGGTATGGGCTTAAAAAAGGTGAAAATGCCAGTAATGCAATGGATACCTTTAAAGCCACCTTCGTGTTGGGAGAAATGAGCCTTGCAAGGGATACATTAAACAAATTGGTTAATATTCTATAATCACAGAATCATCAGGGTTGGAAAAGACCTCTGAGATCACTGAGCCCAACTGGTAACCCAGCAGCACCCTGTTACCACTGAACCATGTCCTGAAACAGCAGAGAGCACTGAGTGGTGTCTCTGTGTTGAACACCACACTCTTCCTCACTGAAGGGAGTGTCTGCCAGATGGACAGCAGCAGGAGAAAAGACAGGATGGACTGTAAATTACTGAAGAATGATGTGTCAATAAGGGGAGGACAGAGTGCTTGATTGCAGCAACCAGATCATGACTGGAATTTGGGGTAAAGTCAAGATATTCCACACAAATGAAGAAGTGAAGTATCTTCCAACAGAGCACTTCAAATTTTTCAAGGAAAGGATGACAGAAAATAGCCCTGTCCAGGTAGAGCATACACTGGGTGAACACTGCCATCAAATTCCATTAGGATAAAGGACCCTGAAACAAAACACCACATGAAATCAAGAGTTTGAGCACACTAAAAAACAAAACAAAACAAAACAAAACAAAAAACACACAAACTTGCACATGCTGTGGCTGTGGCCATTGTCATACTGTCTGGCCCAAGAAAACAGGCAATTTGAGGTGTCCAAGAATTACTGTGCAACAGTGTGCTCCCATTAGAATTTTGCAGAGCAGGAACAAAGTGATCACAAGAGCACTGACAACAGGTGTTTTTTGGGTTTTTTTTTTTTGGTAGAAACAACAGAAAAGCCCACTTCAGAAAATGAAAAAATTCTCCATCAGCTAACGAATGAAACAACAAAACCTTTATTTTAAATTAGTTTGAAGGTGACAAGGCAGTGTCCCCTCAGGAGCAGTGACATTCAGGGTGTTAAAAGCGCCCTACCTGCCTGCTCCACAGAGAGTGGGAATTTGGATAGACCACAATAACAGAGCTCAGTAGCTCAAGGTGACACAAACCCTGTTTTTAAACTGTAATGTTCCCACTTTAGTGCTCCATGTTTTTTCCATCAAACAGTTGGAGCAGTTCCCCAGGATCCAAACCACAGTTGGCCTCTGACGCTTGGAATAACCTTTTGAGCAGATAAACCCCCCATTTTCTGTCAGGTACAGCTGAGTGTTTGTTACAGCTCCCTGGTGAGTTGCTATGAAAACCAGTGTCAAATTAATAAAAGCCTTAGGAAAAAAATGTCACAGGGTCAGACACTGCTCCGTATTTGGGGCTGCTAATTACAGAGAGGCAGGAGAGGCTGGGATTTCACCTGCTGGCACCCTGCTCACCGCTGCTCGTAAAACAGAAAACGCCTTCGCGGCTGGACACGGAGGTCAGCTGTGGGAGGAGAGAGAGAAGGAGCAGCAAATAGCTCATTAGGGTTTGAAAGCTCAAGTTCTCCCCCCGCATCTTAACAGCAAAGCTGTGTGTATCCACAGTGGGAAACAGCAGCTGTGAGCAGCTGCCTGTTGTGAGAAGTAACCTCGTGGTTATGGGAAATTGTTTGCCCCGCCAGATCCGTCCTGCTCAGATGTAAATGTGGTTTCTACGCTCTGGAAGGGAGAAAAGGTGGGATGTGATTGTGCACCTGAGAAGGTCTCATGTCTATATTGTCATATCTTTTTGTATTCCATGCCTATTTTGAACCCACTCCTCTGAAACCCCAAAATTTGCCAGCTCGTTGGTTCCCAAACTGATTTGTGTTGGCTGGGAACCAAGGGACTTGCCGGCCAAAGAAATTTAGTCACAGGAAGTGTCCAGACTTGGATTTTGCCTCTTGGGGCAGAATGGCAGCAGCTGGTAGGAGTTGTGTAATGCAACAAATTCAAGCACAAATTCAAGCCCGGTCAATGGAATGGTCTCAACACAGAGAGGCAACAAGAGGAGGATGAAAGAGCTGAACTAAGGAAAAGCCCCTGTGTCATCAGGTGTTCATTGCTGATGTCTTCACAGTCTTAGATACAGCTGGGTAGGGAGAAGGAATGTACTTTCCTAAAGGACATTTCCAGGCAAACATCTCTGCTGTAACAGAGAGGAGCAGAGGAGCCCTGACCTGAGCCCTGAGAATTGTCTGCTCTGCTTGAGTGTCACCTGGAGGACAGTTCACACAGAAATCACAGAATCACAGAATGGTTTGGGTTGGAAGGGACCACAAAAACCATCTGCTTCCAGCCTCCCTGCCATGGGCAGGGACACCTTCCACTAGTCCAGGTTGGTCAAAGCCACATCCAACCTGGCCTGGAACATTTCCAGGGATGGGGCAGCCACAGCTTCTGTGGGCAACCTTGGCCAGGGCCTCAGCACCCTCCCAGCCAACAACTCCTGCTTAGCATCTAATCCAAATCTACCCTCCTTCATTTTGAAGCCGTTCCTCCTTGTCCTGTCACGCTCTGCCCATATAAATAGCTCCTCCAGCTCTCCTGGAGTCCTTTTTGGTACTGAAAGCTCACAATATGGTCACTCCAGAGCGTTCTTTTTTCCAGGCTGAACAGCCCCAACTCTCTCAGCCTTTCCTTGTAGCAGAAGAGCTCCATCCCTCTGATCATCTTCATGGCCTCCTCTGGACTCACTCCAACAGCTCTGTATCTTTCAGTTTTAGCACCTTACACTCAGTCCTTCCCAAGTGCTGCAGAGTGGCAGATCCCACAGCAGGAAAATCCCATAAACAGCTACTCTGGCCCCCAGCTTGCACTCAGAGCAACCTGCTTTAGGCACACTACATGACTCAGAGGCGTTTATCTTAGCCAGAGATAACCAGTGGTCATGGGTCAAGGGCATGGGCTGCTATTTCTGGCAACCCCAGAACCTCACACGTCAGCTGGACAACACTTCCCCTTCTGGTTCCCCTGCTGTCCCTGGCGCCTTTGGCCTGCAGGAGGCTGGAGTGTCCCTGTCCCTCTGCACCATGCTGGGGGTGACAGGAGCGTGTTCCCAATGCCACCTTCAAAGCCCTGCTGGGTGCAAGCCCTGTGTGCCAGCACAGAGCCATTGGAGCAGGGGCACGGAGACACGTTTAAATCAGGATATCGCGCAAACGCTGAACGGGAACGCAAAGCAAACCTTGTACGGAAATAAACAGCACTGGGTACGTCTTCCCTCGTTTCCACAAGCATGCACTCACCCCAGTTCCATCAAAAGCAAGGCAGGCAGGGGCATGGTTGAGTGCTGAAAGGCTGCTGCTCTGCTATTCACGGCATGACAAGTCGCAGAAAGAGCTGTCACATGAACCCACTCTCGCCTGATTTCCCAGTGGACTGTTTTCCAGTCCTCCTTACCTCAGCACAAATTTGGAAAAGGTTCTGTTAGCAGAACCTGGTCAAAAAAGTTGGGAAATCTCATGAGGACAGATTTCTGAAGAGCTTGACAGCTCTTTTTCTGGAAAACTGGGAAAACCTATAAAGTAAGTTTATTTGTGTTAGTCCTTTTTTTTTTTTTTTTTTTTTTTTTTTTTTTTTTTCTTTTTCACCAAAAATTACAGTGTAGCCCAAAATCATCATGTACATGTATTCCAGGATTCCAGCCCTTTCCCTTCTCAGGTAGGGCTGAGCCACGGCTGAGAGATGTGCAGAGAGGACAGGAAGGGCTGAAATGCTCTTGGAAGCCATTACTGATGCTCATCAGCTGCTTGTTGTCTTCAAGTCAGTTTCTCTAATATTTTCCTTCATTTGTGAAATAAACCCACTTGGTTTGAGATGTTTGTTCATCTCCACACTGTACTGATCCCCTCCTGAGAGAGGGCACAGAGGCCCCTGCCCAAAATCCACCACCACAGACAAGGAGGAAAAATTATGTGCTCTCTGCATATCAGAAAATGTAGAGTTCATCCCAATTCAACCCAAATAATCACATCTGCAGTGTGTAAATTGGAGACAAGAAAGAAAACTAATCTTCCTGACCACTTCCTAAACATTTGCTGAAACAACAGCAACCTGTATCTGACTATACCAAATATCTCCTGAAAACGGTAGAAAAATTATGTTGGAGTTAAGCTCAGTCAATAACATTTCACTGGGAATGGATACACATATTATTCACTGTAGTTGTCATCTACATCATATTTGTTTTATCAAACAAAACTGGAAAATCTTAGGAGTCAGTTTTGCCCACTAAATCTCCAGAGGTATCACCAGTGCAAAATACACTGCCAGGAAGACAGGGTAGCTCCAACTGCTCCTAAACTGAGGAAAATGACCCACAGGGATTCCTGCCATTCAATGGCAGGAACTGGGAGCAAACCCAGAGAGCTCTGAGATGGTGGCCAAGGTTCAGCCAGGCTCATTTTACATAAATGTGCCACTGTGGGAGAACAGAGAGCAGGGAAAGGGAGCCTTGAAAGCTTCACAGGGCTGCCTCAGCTGACTGCAGCCCAGTGCAGAGCACAGCACCACTCACAGGATTCAGCAGCCACAGATCCCCCAGGGTACATTATACCTGAATTTCACAAAAGGCCACTGCTAAATAACAAGAGCTTCCTCCTGAGAGATGTCAGCACCCTCTCAGAGAAGGAATGAGCCAGACAGTGACGAGAACGAGGAGGCACAGATGGGTGAAGAGTTTCTAGATCAGCCTGAGTGTGCCATGGACACACCTTGGTGTGCCTGCAGGGCTGTGACTGCAGCTCCTGCCACACACAAACCACACACATCAGCACAGGAACACTGACAGCAGCATTACCTGCTTCTGACTATTTTCCTCCTCTCCTTCCCCCTTCCAATGTATGCTCAGCTATGTGTAGGTCCTGAGGCTTTGACCTAATGCCTTAACCCTCATGCGATTTTTGGACATTTCAGCAGCCTAGGTAGGGTGCCCACGTTCCTCACTTGTTTTACCACCACACCCAGACACCTTTAAAGTAAGGGGATGATCTGGCAGTGCAAATAAAACCTCCAATTCCTACAAAAGGAGCAAAGTAACCTGCTGCTGCCAGCACTTCTCCCATAATTCTCATCACTTGTGGAAAATCAAGCTGTCCCTATAGTGAGCTGTGGAACATCAGCCTGCAGAAAACCAATGCAAAGGGGGGAAAAGAGCAGAAGAGTTTTCTATGCATTTTCTCCTTTAAAAAGCTCGTTGTCAGGTTAGACCAAGCACTTTCTGGGTGGCAGTCAGCAAGTTGGTTTAGCTCTGTCATGGGCCCACACCCTTCAGACAAGGCAGGAGCTGGTCCCTGCCCTGAAGATCAACAGTGTAAATAGACAGAAAAAAGGAAGCATTCCTCATCCCTTTTTCACTCATGAGAGAAAGGCTCTACTTGGATGATCCACTCCTTCAGCCAGTCTGAGCAGCAAGTTTGGAAATGGTGCTCCTGGGCCTCACTGCCGTGCTTTGGCACAGGGCTCTGCTGAGAACAGGCTCAGCAAGGAGACACAGCACAAAAACTGTGACATCCCTTTGCTTGCCACCTCGGTCCTCCTCCTGTCTGCCTGCTCCTGGAATGTGGAGGCAGCAGCAGCCTTCTGCTTATTTCTGAGTGGAGGCAGAAAGATCACATGAAGCAAAAAAGCACATTCCCTTCCTGGAAGCAGCCTGCTCCCTTCTTTCCAAGAGAGTAAAGACTCTGCATGAATGTTTTATGAATCAGACGTGTGTTCATTTCAACGATAAAGCCAGCTTGGCAATTTGGGCTGGAAAGGGGGAAGCTGAAAACCTACAGATTCCAGCTGGCATGCTTTTACACACGAACCTCTTCCCCCATTGGAAACATTACATTTGGGCCCATCTAACTTGGGGAAGTTTCTCTGCTTTTAAAGAAATTGCAGATTATGTCCTAAGCATTACTCAGAGGTGAACAAAACAGATTTGTAATGACTTCACTGAGTACCTGCACACGGTGCTAATTGATCACAATGTTGGTGCCCTCAGTGCTGCTTGATTTCCTGATTGCAGCCCTTTTACATTCCCAGCAGTCCACCATCAGCAGAGCCAAATGCCATTTCGAGATGCAGAAGAGGCATAGATGAGGTTTCTCTTTGTTTAACCTCCTGCTGTACTGCTCAACCTGAAATAAATGTAATTTAGGAAAAAAAAAAATATGGAAAACATCATAGGTAGGGAGAAAGAAATTGCCTGAAGTGATGTTTTTTTTCTGCTATGCTAATTCCAGGCTGAATTCTTATCTAAATCCACTTTTCCCCACTGTGATAGGGAGAGGTAAACAGCTTTTGTCGGGACATGAGGAGAGGGAGAGGAAGAGGGAGAGGGAGAGGGAGAGGAAGAGGGAGAGGGTCATGCAAGAACAAAACCAGAAAGCAAAGACGGCAGAGGCAACAGCCAGTGATTTTCTGGAAAGGAAATGAGAGAATTCTGATGCAAACAGGGAGAGACTGCACCAGGTGCAGATATTCAGATATCAGATTCAGATATTCCACTATCCAGAGGGAACTTTCCCACCTCCAAGGAAAACTCATCCTCAAATTCAAATACCTATGAACAGAAAACAGCTGGAAATGCAGACTCTGGATAAGTACCACCAGTTGGGGAGTGGCTGACACACACAGAGCAGTGTCTGCAGTCAGTGATGCAGAATTAACTGCAAAGTGACAGGGAGCACTGCCCTAGTTGAAAAGTGCCCTCCCCATTCCCAAACACACAAATACAACATGTGCAGTTCCTATTTTACAGCAGTCCCCTCTGGGAAGCAAGAGGGGTCTCTGCTGGACAGGACATGAAACTTCCTTTGCTTGACCTCCTCTCCCAGAAGCCTCTTGTTTTAATTAGCTGATCCTTGCCAAGGGAAATCCAATGGCACTAATTACATCCCTGGCAGCAGCTTGAAGCAGGGAACCCCCACTGCTGGCATGGACCACCACGGTGGTGGTGCTGGTGGCAGCTGCCTGATGGGGTGGGATGGCTGGAGGGAGGCTTGCTCTCTCTCAACAAGCCTCAAAACTGACTCTCAGCACCTGCCCATCAGCGAGATGCCTCTAAAAAGGCTTCACACAGAGCACTTCCACCCCTCCTGTGGTCATTGTTAAACTGTCATTTGTTTTTCTCCTGAATTTGCTGCTTCTGCTTTTCCATATATCACATTCACTTGAGGTCTCAGTGAGCACTTCAGTGGGGTGGGAGGCTGATGAATGGGGCTGACAGAAAGAAAAGGGAAGAGAGGATGGAGGGAATAAGGATAAAATGCTCTTATTTAATTAAATCTTAGCACAATGTGGAGGGCCATCCAGGCAACCCTAGAGAAAACAGGAGCCACCCCAATATCTAAGACTGGAGGTGAGAGATATGGTGACTGTGGGGATTTCTTAAAGTCCCAAAGATTTTTTTACTGCAAAAGGCTGGCTCTGACAACAACATAGTCCAGGCAAGGTCCTGAATTTGATGGCCAAGGAAACTTGGTTTTGAACAGCACAGTGATAGTTAAGCTTAATATAGTTTTGCTATGTTCAGTCCAATACCAACACAATCCCTGCCCTAAAAAACTCAAAATCTAAACAGATTAGACAAAGGATAAGAAAAATGTGAGAAGATTTGCCTGAAATCAATTTACAGTTCGGTAGTAGTGCCAGAAACTTCATTTCCTCATCAACACTGGTAGGTGGAAGGAGAGTGGCTGAATGTATCTATTTCTAGCAGGAAGACATGGGCAGAAAAGCAGTGTTGTCACCTTCAAAATCCCCCACCCTGGGGAGCTTCTTAAGGGTGAGAATGTAGAGACAGATCTGCTTGGTTTAGGGCAGGAGGGGATTTAGGAGAACAAGACCTAAGGAAGAGTAAGACCCCCTTAAAATCAGTCAGGTCTGGTGAGGAAAACAGTGAATGCAGAACATTGCTCTGACTGTCAGGTTTTAAGCTCTTAAGATTGCACAAAGTTAGACCAGTGCATTTCAGGAGGCACTGGGGAAATGTGGGGGTGGCAGGCTGGGCAGGGGAAGAGAGCAGGGAGAGCACGACAGCGCATCAGATCCCTTTTCCCCCCTGTAAGCCTGCACAGAAATACAGAATAGAGTTAATTGGCCAAGATATTGCTAATTGCAGAGCTAATTAAAAATTTTGCAAGTCCTTCGTGTCCTGCAGATCTTCTCACCTAAATTTTTGGCACCAGCCTTGAACTTGCCAATCCCCAAGGAAGCAATGCCAGGCCCCCCTGTCTGACCTGTGCTGATGAAGATGAAGATGAAGGTGATGCATCCCCACAGCACAGGGGAGTTGGAGATACTCTGCAGCCTTAGGAATAGACCTGCTGCCAGCAAATCCATTAATTAACAAAAGGTCAGAGGCTTCATCTAGAGCAGAGATTGCCTGAGAAATTTGGCTACAAAGTGCCTCAGGTGGCATCTTCACTCCACGGTGCTCATCTTCCCTCCACCTGCCCCTATCTGTTTGTGCCATGGTGCCCATGGCTAGAAACTTGTAAAATCAAGTTTTTAAGGGAAACAAGGGAAACAAACTGAGCTGGACACCTGAGAACCACACACATTTAGACAAGATTTCCAAGCATTCAGATTAGTTGGCTTTACTTTTTTATTTCTTTGCTTCCAACACGTCTTTCCAAACTGTGGATTGTAACCAGCCTGCTCTTATTGAATTTGTGAGATGGTAATGACTGAAATCTTGTGGAAAAAATCTGACCAATTCTAACCTGATTAGTGAAATAGCAAAAAAAAAGCCCTGGATCTAGACTAAATCATTAGACCTCTCTGACATTTGCTAATGATTACCAATAACCCCGTGGCTTCCAAGGCTGGGGCTGGAAGGCAGCTCCAGTGTTCAGAAGTGCTCTTAGGGGAGCTGAAACTTTCACAGCAGTGCAGAAGGGTCAGCTTAAACCATAGAATCGCCACTTGCCATCTGCAGGTTAACAAATCTTCTGTCAAATGCAACAGAATTGCCTCAAACTTTGCCAGACTGCTGGATGACAGGTCTGGCCTCTTAATTCACACAGTAAAGTCAGAGCCAAATTGATAAGTAGAACAACAACCCCAGAGTAGCAGTAAACACTCTCTCAGTCCCCTGAGTAAAGTGGTGTAAAACAACGTGATCAAACTTTGCTGAAGCTAAACCAGCTCTTAAAACGTTTTGATCCAGATGATCTAAATGGTGCCAAACTGAGTTAAAGTCATGAGATTAAAAAGTAGGAGTGTTTTTAGTCTGGATACAATTCTTGTTTTATAACTTTATCATAACTCCTCTAAAGCTGCACATATCTATATAAGTAAAGCAAACTTGTAGCTCTCAGTTTGAGTTTTGCAGGTCAGATGTCACCTTCCTCACCTTCAAGATAAACTCCTCCTGTTGGTTTATTCCAGGCCATCCATTATTTAGGTGCTGGCTTCACAGCTGCACTTCCATTATTCACACTGAGGGATATAAGGCCCTTTATTGATGTATTTTTAACTAAAACCAGTTCCCCACAAAGTGTCCTGTGCATCAGAGCTTAGAATTGCAAAGACCTGAGGAGTTCAGGAAGAATTTCTCCCTTGAAAGGATGGGCCAGCATTGGAATGGGCTGCCCAGGGAGATGGTGGAGTCACCACTCATGGAAATGTTCAGAAATTATTGGATGTGGCACTCAGTGCTGTGATTTAGTTGATGTGTGATAAAGGAACAAAGGTTGGACTCGATGATCTTGGACATTTTTTCCAACCTTAATGATTCTGGGATTCTATGATCCTCCAGTTCAGCCCCTTAATAGCACAAGAAAACCTTTAAATTTTGGAAGATCCTTTTTTTAAAGGGGAAGAGGGAATAAAGTCACTTTAATCCTCTAGGAAAAACAGCAAGGAAATTTCATCATTTAACCTCTTGCAAAAGTGGACATGGGCAAAGTCCTGCTGAGACTTGCCCAGCTTTATGATCAGGGAGGAATGAGCCACAGGGATTTTGTTGCAGGCCTAAATCTGGCCCAAGAAGCATTAAATCTTGCCTTAACTGGAGTGTGTCTGATGTTGAAATAAGCTTGCAGATAGATTATGCCAGTGTGAAGTGGGAAGCAAGACAGCTTTTGCTTTTGTGTGATAGAGGCAGTGGGGAGCTGAACCATGAATTGTTGGAATGTTTTTCTTCCTCAGGCTCTGCAGTTACCTTACACCAGCATACACCTACATCTTTGGCAGACTTTCCCCACAAGGTCACCAGGCTGGTAAGCAAAGGCACAGAGGGGATCAGGGTGCTGGTACCTACTCATCTGCACAGCCACTAAAAAGAGCTCAGGCTTGGAGTTTGACCTTCATTACAACTAGAAATAAGCTTAAAGAATAAATCCCTGTAACGTGTGCTGCACCCCAGCATGACCCAGCCAGGTTGCTGATGGTGGAAGAGCTCAGCAGAGCAGATGCCTGGAGAATGGGGGTTCTGCTGCCCAGAGCTCACAGGTTTTCTTGGATGAAGCTCAGCCTTGGGCTGCAGTTTGAAGCCAGGAGGGTGCAGCTGATCTCCTGACTCTGGGAAACACTTCAGTGGTACCTCTGATGGCAGGGGTGGTGCTGGGCCTGGCACTGCCTGCTCAGACCCCTGTTACCAGCAGGGACAGGGCACAAATTACTGAATGAACAAAACTCCTGGTTAGAGGCAGCAAACAGAGCTCCCTGGGGCTCTCCAGGTCATCAGCCAAACCTTGTCCACATGTTTTATCCACCTCCCATCCCTTGAAGTGTTCAAGGCCAGGTTGGATGGGACCGAGAGCAACCTGGTCTAGTGGAAGGTGTCCCAGGGCAGGGGGATTAGAACTAGATGATCTTTGAGGTCCCAGCTAAAACAATTACAGGATTCTCTAATTCTACCACCTCTTGGGGAAGGTGTCCAGAGCTGATCCAGCACAGATGGGTGATTGAAGAGCTCTGACAAACTTAGCCTGTCCAGGGGAGGCTGCAGGTGGGTGTGCCGTGCCCCTTCACCACAAAAAATTTAAGGACACACATTTTGGGACTACAGAGTTCAATTATTATGGCTTTGTTTGCCCTTATTCATACAGTTTGGGGCTAAAAGACTTCCTTTATAAGGCTGTGTTGCTCTTTGCACTTCCAGGTGTGCACTACCCCAAGCCTGTGTGTAGTTTTGAGCATTTATCTGTCACCAGGTGTGAGAGCAGGGCAGGGGAATTGTTTATCACCGGTGTAGTGCCTGCAGGGGGGTGTTTCCCCCTCTCAAAGCCTTCCAGCCTCGTGGAAGGGAAGTGCAGCCAGCAGGATGTGCTGGGCTGCTGCACTGTGGTTTGTGTCAGTGTCTGGCTCGTTTCTGCTGGAAATTGCAAAATCTTTCCTGTGCAAGGAGCGGGAAGTTTTGCCCTTCGTGTGCATGTAGATTGTTGTGTATTTAAAGGGGGAGAAGACTTAGGAGGCACGTGAAACGCAGGAACAAACCAGAGGAGGGGGCAGGAATCACGTAGTTCAAAGCTGCTTTTTCACAGCCTGCCATACAGGGGGGGTTTGGTTTGTTTATTTAATTTTTTATTTCCTCTAACTCTTACTTCCACTTTATTCTGTCCGTGTTTATATCTTTACATTAGCAGGGGGAAATCTGTCTTTTTGGGGGGAAGGGGGGGATGAGGGGAAAGGCAAGAGAAACTTTCTGAGTGTGTGAGCTGAAAAACCAGTTATTTATTCTGTATAACAAACGCTTTAAAGAGCTATAGAGACAGAAAGTTGACATTATCTGGCCGCTATACCTCCTCTCTGCTTCTCCACCTTTCCCAAATGGGAGAAAATCCCTACTAGAGCTCAGAGGAGGTCATGGCTGGGAATCCCTGGGAATCCCAGCGGGAATCCCTGGGATAGGGGCAGGGCTCGCAGCCTGCCCGTGCCTGTCCAGCACTCCCGAATTCCCAATTCTCCCAAATCCTCCTCGCCGGGGCCGGCAGCCCGGAGAGCAGCTGGAGCGCGGGATGGAGCAGAGATCCTAAAAAACTTCATTCTGCAGGGGGACCTCTAGTGTTTTCCTTTCTCCATGTCCTGGCAGAGTTCCTCCAAAGTACAAATACACACAGAGCTCCCATTGTTTGCAGCCCTTCACAAGCCCACTGATCCTAATATGGAATTCAGCAGGAAACCCATGATTTCCTGACACACAGCAAGCTGGAGAAGGAAAGGAAAAACTCCATTAAAAACCTCCAGACTCTCCTCCATGTAGAAATGAAATGGAAAATGGAGTGGATTTAACAGGAATCCCTGGTTCCTGCGGCCGGGCTGGAGGAAGAGAGACGCGGATCGAAGCCGAGAGCTGCTGATATTTTTGAAGTTGCAATAAAGACTGGGACCGGCCGGGCAGGATGAGGATTTCCTGACTGGGACAAACGAAAAAGGACAGATCACTCTTCTTTTTTTTTTTTTTTATTTTTATGATATTCCTCTCTGTGTTTAATTTATTCACCTCGATGATCCTCTTGACTGATCTGGTAACTGTTAGAAGCGGCTGTGACAGCCTGGAAACATTAGTATGATTTCCTGAGTTTGAGATTTGCTGCTCCCCCCC
>VWZP01003316.1:1591841-1746554 GCA_013396995.1 Dicaeum eximium | reverse complement strand
CCCCTACCCCCCCCTCCTCCTCCAAACTCAGGAAAAGTCAATACAATCGCACTTCATTTTTCCTTCATGTGCACTTGGAAGTCCTGGGAGCAACAAGAGCAGCGGCAAGGATGAACTGCAGGGAGCAAAATGACAACTGCGCTGACGGGAGCAGGAGCGGCACCAAGAAGATGCTGAAATGCGTGGTGGTCGGGGATGGTGCGGTGGGGAAAACCTGTTTGCTGATGAGCTACGCCAACGACGCCTTCCCAGAGGAGTACGTGCCCACCGTGTTTGACCACTATGCAGGTAAGGAAGGGCTTGGAAGGAAATGTAATGGTGAGCTGCGGGACAGCCAGGTGGGAGGTGAAGGCAGGTCGAGGAGAGGACAGTCCAAAAGGGATGCACGGGTTACTTCTTGTCCGGGAATGTCATTCAGGCCTGGATGGTTGCCAGGCAGCTTAGATGGCAGCTCATAAAAATTGGGACAATGCAGGATTTATTCAGAGAACTTATTTGTTTGCTTCTGATTTTTGTCTTGTTTTTGGCAAATAAGCGTTAGGGAGACAGTTAAATCCACTGTGTTTTGGGANACAGATCACTCTTCTTTTTTTTTTTTTTTATTTTTATGATATTCCTCTCTGTGTTTAATTTATTCACCTCGATGATCCTCTTGACTGATCTGGTAACTGTTAGAAGCGGCTGTGACAGCCTGGAAACATTAGTATGATTTCCTGANTGCGTGGTGGTCGGGGATGGTGCGGTGGGGAAAACCTGTTTGCTGATGAGCTACGCCAACGACGCCTTCCCAGAGGAGTACGTGCCCACCGTGTTTGACCACTATGCAGGTAAGGAAGGGCTTGGAAGGAAATGTAATGGTGAGCTGCGGGACAGCCAGGTGGGAGGTGAAGGCAGGTCGAGGAGAGGACAGTCCAAAAGGGATGCACGGGTTACTTCTTGTCCGGGAATGTCATTCAGGCCTGGATGGTTGCCAGGCAGCTTAGATGGCAGCTCATAAAAATTGGGACAATGCAGGATTTATTCAGAGAACTTATTTGTTTGCTTCTGATTTTTGTCTTGTTTTTGGCAAATAAGCGTTAGGGAGACAGTTAAATCCACTGTGTTTTGGGACAACAAATGAAATTCAGCCTCTATCAATTTGTTTTCTTGGTTAGTTTTTGAAGTTCTGAGCTTTGCAGTCTGCAGTTAGGAAGACTACATATATCTATATATATGTGGGTGTGTGTATATGTATATATGCTATGACAATCTTGTCCCTCTTGGCAAATGATGCATAAATTACAATATTTATATCCTATTTAAGGAATAATCTTTGAGAATGTATCCTATTTAAGGAGTGATCTTTGAGAAAACCAGCAAAGTCTCTTTCCAAGCTGTCAGTAGATAAGTCTCGTTTCAGAGACGTTTGTTACTCCATCTATAAATAGATTTTAATACTACATCTTGATGGTAGTGAAAAGCAGAAGATTGATTTGAATGCTTCATAGCAGGGGAATTTGTAGTATAGGAAAAAACACAAACATAGTCAAGGTCATCAATGATATTCACTGCATTGCTGTGCAGAGCAGACCCACAGATTAAGTACAATATTCACAGGCCTCTTTCTGTACCAATTACTGACTTTATCCAACTGTGTCCAAAGTTATCCCACAGATGTTTCATAGGCTAAAACTGGTGTTCAAACATCTGCTTAAATTTTACTATCCCAAATTCTGCTGGTTTTCTTCTCACGGTGCTCCTTTGGCTTACGGGGGTTTTTTATGAGATCCCTGACTCAGATTCTAGAAGCACTGCTAAACTCATTGCTTATCTTGCAACAGCAGTTGGAGTTTCCCTCATTCTCTCCCCACCTCCTTAAAAACTGAATTTTCATGGCGTGGCTTATCATAGATTTGGTATTCTGTAATGGGAAAAATCCCTGTTTGCATTCTGGCTCCATGTCAGGTTCAGCAGATGAACTGGCCAAACAAGAAATCTGTGTAATTGCAGATTCTGATCCATGGAAATGTGAAGACCTTCTCCTCCACAAGAGTGGGCAGCGTCACTTCTAATGCAAGCAGCTCTCTCTTTTCTTGGCCCTTCCCACCAGATTGACTGAAAAAAAAAAAAACATTTCCACAGACAAGATACAGGACAGAATATTGCCTGTTTGAAATATGTGCTTCCATGACCCAAAATCCCTAAGGGCTGCTTTATATTGCACCAGCACCCACTTTCCTGTGATAACTTCAAATCTGCTCATCCCCTACAAAATGCTGATCCCAGCACCCACTGCCCTTTTCCCTGTCTCCTCCATGCCCTGCAAATACCTCTGCCTATGGAAAAAGACATCCAGTAGCTGGTGCCAGACCACATGGGCATCAGTCTTGGTGGTTCTGGTGTGAGCCCCACACACAAAGGCAGTGATGCCAGCACTTGGTGGGGAGACCACTCTGAGCTTCTCCTCCCTAACCAGCCACAGGTGACTCACAGGGACCTGCTCTGATTCCCTTTCCTCTGTCAAAATGTTGGAAATTGCCACTGGGCTCAGAAGTTACTGAGGGATACGAGGGCTGAGAGAAGGATGGGGAGATGAAACAGCATAATCCTGATTTCCTTGGGGTAAAAGGAGTGTGCAGGCACTTTTAAATCAAGCCTCGTTTTCAGGGTTTGAAGGTTTAGCCTCTAAAATACCTCCAGCTATTTTTATCTGCCTTCTTAACTACTACAGCACATAAATATAAAAGTATTTTCAATGAGAAAACTCATAAAGATAAGGGGGAAAAATAGCTCTGTATATTAACATGCTGTTCTGAGACAATCCCTGTCCAGCAGCAGTGGTCAAAACTAGCATTGATTACAAATAGAATTTCAGTTTTTTGAGGAATCACATCATTTATTAAACTGATTTCACTACAAAATTGCACACAGAGACCAGTGGTAGGAATTACTTCTAGAGCAGAGTGCTGGAAAAAAATCCCACTCGTAAAAATATTACATGGCATAAAGTATACCACAGCCTATTTAAAATACTGTGGATATTGACTGAGCAAAGAACTCACCTGGGGCAACCTTACCCCTGAGCTTACAGTTTTCAGGATCTCCCATTGGATTTCCCACATCCATGTGCGTGGCAGCCCATGGGGAAGAGGAGAGGTGGCACAGCAGGGTCACAGAGGTGCCATGGGCATGGTGGCAGCACAGGCAACACAGCACATGGGAAAGCTGCATACATGGACAGATCCTGAAGGGTGTAGGAGACTCTGGAAAATCACATTTGAATTTACCCCAGGGAACTGGTTTGTCTACCCCTGTCCTTGCCGCTGCTGAAACCAACTGTTTCAGTTTTCCCAAACAAGCTGAAAACATCAGATTCAATGGTTCATTTCTGTGCTGGAAATGCTCAAAAGCAATTATTTGCTGCAGATTTTGCAGAGAAGCTTCACTTTCCATGGAAGGTTTTCCATCCAGGTGTTATTAACAGCAGTGGTGTGTCAGCAAGGGCTTCCTCTTGCCTCACCAGGTCACAGCCTGGTTGTGACTCCCGGGGCATTTACCAATTTACTTCTTTCTAATGGAAAATGCAGGGAGTGGGGAGGGGAAGCATTAAAACCCAAGGATTCCAGTGGTGATCTCAGAGCAGTTTCTCACTGCCACGGCTCCAGCGACTGGGGGGAGACAGTGATGCTCTCCAGCACAGCTTTGGGAAAAGCTCCAGCTGCACCAGTGCCACAGCCAAGGCATTAACTGTTCGTGGCCCTGAAGCACCAGCCCTGTGCCCTTGCCCTGCTGCATCTCATCCCCTTGGCTCCTGCAGCTGGGGCAGGTGGACAAAGTGACAGGAGTGCTCAGAGGAAGCAAACACTGAGTCCCTGCAGTATTACATCTGCACGGTGCTTATTCAGTGCCTTTCACATGAAAGAGCTTGAAACCACTTCATAAAAGCTGGGCCCAACCTGCCTCTAAGAAAACCAAAGGCTGTAGCTGAGTGTCACCCAGGAAGGAGTAAATATTCCTGCAGATAACTCACGCAGCATTTACAGCACAAATGCAGCAGTGCCTGGCACCAAAAGCTCTCCGTGGCTCACCACGTGTGCAGCTGCACTGTACTAAAGTCCAGACCAGCTATTAGCTCCACACTAGTAATATTCTGCCTCAGATTTCACCCACAGTCCACAAAAACGAATTTCTTTAGGGCCTGTTGCCAGAGTTGGGATGTGACGGGTGTAGAGTAGGATCAGAGCAATGCCAGACAGATGGAGAGGGCAAATTTATTCCTTGGATATGAAAACGGTTTCTTTCATTAGATGCATGGAATTTTATGAGTCTGGTTATTTCTCAAGGCATTTTGAAGAGGTTTTGCTGGAGGCCAGAGCCCTGAGTAGGTTTCCTTGCTTTGGTGAAGTTCCAAGTCCCTCACTGGAAGTGTTTAGCTGCAAGGCAAATGGATGTTTCTAGGGCAGGCTCACCAAAGTGCGATCCCAGCAACAAACAGGATATTGCTGGCAATAACTGTAACAATAGGGACTGTTTGGATAGTGAGTAGGTGCTTTAATGTGCTGGTTCCACTCCATCTTTCGAACATCAAATGCTGATTTTCTGTGAGCAAAGGTCTCAGCCAGGGTGACTTGTATTGTGCCTAGCTATGTGAGGTTACAAATGTTTATTTAGGGCTGAGGTTGGACCAATCAAAAAAACTCAATTCAACAACTAGCAGAATTGGTCTAATAGGACCAATGTTAGCTGGCTTGCTCTGTGAAATACATAAGAAAAATCAGAAAGTCACTGAGGATCCCATTTTATATTCACGAGGCCTAAAAACATAGCAATTTTTAGCATGAAATTTATTTGCCCTAAAATTTATATTCAGGCTTCCTGGAGAGGTGATCAATGCCCCAAGGCTGTCAGTGCTTAATAGGCATTTGTATAATGCCCTTAATGATGTGCTGTGAGTTTTGGTCAGCCCTGAAATGGTCGAGCAGTTGGACTAAATGATCACTGTAGGCCCCATCCAGCTGAAACTATTCCATTCTATTCCAGAAGTGCATTTCTTGGAAGTGAAAAAAACCCTTTCCATGCTTGAGGAGCAGTAACGATGGTGTGCAGCTCACTTTGCAGACGAGGGTGATTGGACTCATTAGATGGCTGAAGTCTGAGGAAAAGAGGGTTGTGAGTCTGAAACTCAACTCTAGTTCAGGCATAGCACAGAGATGAATATCATACAAACAGCTTTAGGAGCCAAAGTTGCATCTTTGATAAATGAGAGAGGTCGATCCCTCCAAAGGAGAGCTGCAAAGCATCTGCAGAAAGTTGGTGGTGTAAATATGCCCCTCCCTCCCCTCATGTGTCGGCACAAACTGGTGAACATTTATAAATAGTGAATCCATTTGAAAAAAATTAGCATAGGCATGTGATCAGCTAATTAATAGCATACAGAATAGCTCAGCCCTGACTGGGGCTCTGTAAATTAAAAGCAATACAGAAGTAGAGAGACATTACTTACTGTTAGGAGACACATTTTTTGTTCTTCAGTGATGATTCAATGTAATCTGTCTGACTTTGCACTGAAGTGGGCTGGAGCATCACCAGTCCCACAGAGCAGTGATCCCAACCTTGCTGGCCACACAAGCCAGGCAAGAAGGGAGAGTCTCCTGCTGTGGCATTTTTAGTAGCACAGAAGCAGTTCTACTGCTCTTGCTCAGAGCAGGCAGCTTGTACCTGAGCAAATCCACAAATCTATTATATCCTGCCTGTATGTCACAGCACTGACCCAAATCCCTGTTCCTCATGCCCTCCCATGAAAGAAAGGAGTTGGAAGTGGGCTATCAGTGATCCTGGGCTGCCCATGGCTGGTTGCTCTCTGTCCTGGGGCAGACAGGCCAAGCACCAGGCAGCTCTGCCTTGCAGCCTCTCCCTACAGGAAAGGAAACACCAGCCAAAACATGGCAGAAACCCAGTGGGAGCCCTAACATCCCAAATTTCTCCAGCTACAGGCACGAGAGCACATCTGTCCACACTTTTGGTGTGCTAGCCATTTTTAATTGATTGCTAATGCACACTGGTGTCAACCCATCCCTGTTTGCCATGATGTGTGATAACCCTGAGACCATCACTTTTTTTTCCCTGTTGAACCTCTGGCAGGAAAAGACTGCCCAAGTAGATCTACAATTTCTGCACGGGTGCTGCCGTGGGAGTCTTCACACTGCCACATTCTTGAGACAGTTGTCTCCTATAAACAGTCTTGGTAGCACATTAGAGAAACTCTTGATACAGTGTTTGGGGTCATTAAACTCAAATAGATATAAATAGCACTGAAAGAGAGCTGTGATGTTTATTTGCATGGATATTTGCAGTGGCTTTTTTTTTCCTTTTAATGTTCATCCAATTTTGATCACACAGATTTGAACTTTATCCTTGAGACAAGAAAGCATTGACTCTTTTAAGATCTGGCTCTTTAAACTGGCAGCCACTGAACAGATTTGTTCATTTTGCCTCTCAGGAGTTGAAAAGATCTCTCTGCCAGTCTTCCTGGTATCATCAAGAATACACCAGGAATACACCAGGCATCTCAATAAAACATGCAAGGTATGACGACACAACAGAAACACACCCGTGCAAGTCAAATGTTTTCATGGCTGGATTTTTTGAAGATGAATTTTACAGAACCACTAATTCTCAGTCTCCCCACAGAAGGTTTAATTCTCTCCTGAGTCATACAAGTCAGAGGTGATGTAGTCATGCTCAGGTTTTTCACATCCAGGAAGCCTGAGCAGTCTTTTTACCGAAAACATGCTTTTTGCCTGAGTCACCGTGGTTGTTCCACGCTCATTTGAGAGGCTCCTCATACACCCCCAAGCATCTCAGGGCCCTTTCCCTCTGAAGGTGTTGTCAGTATGCAAAGACCCGAGATAGCTATCGCTGCTATCTCTTCCTCACACACATCCCTGTATTGTCCTGAGGCTGCACAATCCCCTTGGAGCCCGTGGAGACAGAGGTGTGCGCTTTGGGTTTCTGCTTCTCAGGGCAGATGGTTTCTGCAGCAGTGCTCTGAGCCCCGTGGTGACAAAGTCCCCATTGTCCCCTGCCCCTACAGCTGTGAGTGGGGATGAGCCTGCAACACCCTTGCTGCTTCTTGCCTTTGCCTCTGGCCGTGTTGTGCAGCTTCTCTTAATGTTGCTGCCACTCCTGGTTTGGTTTTTATTTGACTTTATGCTCCAGAGAGGCCCAGAAGAGCTCTGCACCAGTCCCACAGCCACCAGCACCTCAGTGGTGAGCCAGGACTCAGCTGACAGCCCAGGAGCTGCAGCAGCCCAACACAGAGAACTGATTTCTCCAGCCCATGTCAGCAGCCAGGGGATGTCCTTGTTCTTCAAGCACAGCAGGGGACAACACTGCACCATGGATGGCATTGGCAGTCTGGAAACTGGGTGTAGAGAGCAAGCAAATTACAGCACACATCACAAAGGATAGGGCCAGGAATTAGAGGAGTAGATGGAGCAGCCATGTTGCTTTATCCAGATTTATCCAACCTAAATTCCACCTAAGTCCCACTGTCTGCTCTTTTGTATTAGATATGTGGTACTTGAAGGGCAAGAGGAATGACAAAGAATACTAAACAAGGAGTTAGGCCATTTGAATGTGTGTTGGTGGTTTGGATGTAGAATGATGGGATTTTTCTTAAGGTCAGCCACAAGCCTGAGGGAATGGATTGGAAGGATGGAAAAGTCAAATGGCTTAAAAAGAAATATTTCTTTGCATGGTATGCGATTGACCCAGGGAACTTACCGCTTTATAAAAGGTCTTGAGGACAGAATTTTAACAAGGTGTGCAAAAAAAGGGGGTTGAACCATGTATTGGGGAGACTGAGCACTATTATAAGCTAATAAAAAGACTTCTGCAAGAAATGAGCTGGCACAACCTTGGTTTAGAGCTCAGGACAAGACCTAAATTTGGCCTGGTGAATGGCAAGTTATCTTAAAGCTGCTCACTGCTATGTCAGAGATGAAGACACCAGGCTGTGAGTTTGGCCCAACCTAGCACCTTGTGCCCAGAGCTTTAAAAAATAACTTTTTGGTGTGATTCTTCTGTTATATGGATGGGCAAAAATATTTTGAAATTTTGCTTACCCAGCAATGGACTACTGCAAAGAGACATGAAGGGATTTTTAAAAATGACCCTTTTCTTCTCCACTGCTCCGAGATAGCCAGGCCCAGTCTTGCCCTCCCCTTGTCATCTGTGTAGCATTGCAGGAGGTGACATCAGCTGAGAAGACCAAAACTGAAACTGTGGCCTCTGGCCCTTGAAGGGCAATCTCTACAGGTTGAACTTAATCACATCCACTGTCTCAGAATCAATAACTGACTCAGTCCATGTGGCCAAGCAACCCTTATGAGGGGACAAAGCCACTTTATGGGTGGTGCCAGACCAGGCAGCCAAGCAGATGCTTCACACCAGAAGATGTTCCACATGTAGGAAAGAAAAACAAAAATTTAGCAAAGAGGTCTTAGAAACCAAATTTCTAGAGATGTAAAAACTTCATTTCTGCCAGATGTGGCAGTGTTTTCACTAAGTCATCATTGCAGTGGCTTAGTTACTGATCAAGTCAATGCCGAATACCTCCACTAAAACTTCTCATTCTCTGCTCTCTTGATAAACATGATACTTTGATGTCTGCACTGGTGATACACATCGTGGCTGCTCTGCATCACTGAGTAGATTTTGCCATGCAGGCAGTGCCTTTCCTATGTTCTAACTTTCCAGTTGTTATGGCCAGACCTAATGACATCATGGAAATGGCAAGGGATGAGGAAGAGCAAACATATTTCCTTCAATTGTTCTGTTCAGACAAAGTCATTAAACAGTAATGACATCTCCTGTCAAATTGTTATTTATCTTTGCAATGAAAAAAATACAACATATTATATTTGCTCATCTGCTTTTAAGAGTGACCATTTTCCATTATCCACTTATATTGTCCTTGTGCCTTGAGCTATGGGTCTTCCACCTAAGTCAGGGAATATGTTACTAAAGAATGAATGTTTTACAAATTGTCACCCAAAGTTTTATGCCAAGGGGAAGTGAATGAATGAATTCTAAACTGGATTATTGAACTAGCATTCATCTCCCTTTTCTCCTCAAATAGTATCTGGGGAAATTAGTTTTAAAATGTCTAATAATTAAAAGATTACCAAAAATGTTGATTTACCTTATTTAATAAAAATGAGAGGTATCCCCCTTCATAGATTTAAGGCCAAGATCAAAACCTTCTTCTTAAATGGAAAGTCATATGTGAGGCTTGGAAGGGTCCTGGGGGACACGGTCACTTGCTGGGAGTTGTTGTCCCCTAGCCAGTCCTCATACCCAAAGTGGTGTTTGGGGTCCCAGGGAAAGGGAAGCCATAAAAGACCATGACAAGCTGTTATTTCAGCTAACACAGCTCTCACATTCAGTGTGTGTCCAGTGGAGCAGCAAAGCCAGCAGTGGGGTTGCCCCAGGGTTGCCTTTTTACCTCGGGAACTGGCACAGCAATGAATCCATAAATACGCCAACCACCCTCAGGGGAAGAAAAGGCTGGAAAAAAACTTTCATTGGCAGGAGAAACACTGGGAAAAAAAAAAAAAAACCAAAACCAAAACAACCTCCCAAAGGAAGGAGATAGACAGCTGTAAAAATATTCCCAAGCACAGTGGCACAGGAGGCACAGTCAGGAGGATGATGGCATTGGAGCAAGAGGGAAAAAGCAGCACAGTGGTGTCCCAACATCCTCACTCCTGGTTCAGGACAGCGTGCAAGTGTCTCATGGAGACAGCAATCCCAGGGATGAGCACTTAGGCACCTGAAAGAGTTAAAGAGGGCTGTGCAGAGGGGATGGACAGAAGGGTCCTGCCACAGTGCAGGAGGATCCTGAGATGAGTCACTGAGCTGCTTTCCAACCCCTGCAAGCAGAGGCCACTTCTCTCACTGGAGACTCCTGGCACTGACTCCAGCTGTAACTCTGAAGTAAAGGCATTAACAGTATCTGCTCCTGCTCGGCTTTCTGCAGACTCTAAGGGAAAGCACAGCTTCAGCAATGAGTGGGAAAACATACATGTTCAAACATAACATTAATTTCTATCCCCTGGGAGATGGGACCAAAAGAGCATCTATTTGCAATAATATGCTGCTTTGCTGAGAACAGCCTTAAAGGAAAATCCCATAAGATTGGAAAATGTGTTTTAAGTTCACAAAATGTCTCATGCTCTGTCTTCAGAGCTGGCAGCCATCCAGGTGCTGTGTCCTCACAGGCCAGACCCTCCCCGTCTAGGACACACATGGTTCTTTGCAGTGCCCCCAGCTCAATTTCAGAACTGGTTTTCTCCAATAACTAGGTGTAAAGTCAATATTTATGTCTAATTTTAGGAGCCCAGTTGCTGAAGTCTCTGTCCACGAGCAGCAGAAATTCAGAGACTTGATTTTTTATTTAAAAGTTGAGGCATTTCCACAAGGGAATCTCATCTCTAGCAGAAACTCACACTGAAAATGCCTCCTGAGACCATCTATTTTATGCTGTCTGTATCAAGCAATGGCTTGTGGCAGTAATGCCCAGGACTTCATGCTGTCCATTCCAGCTGGAACAAGATCTCTGCCAGTGACAATTTGGGCTGTGTGATCCTGATTCCCAAATGGCTCCATATGGGCACACAAACTTCACTGGGGGCTCGTGGTGTATCTGCATATAAATCACAAAATAGCTCTAGAGAGCTGCTTTGAAACTGCATCTTTATTTTCCTTTAGTTATAGCTACACATAAACCTTTTCAGCTGTATCAAGAACACAAAAGAGACTGTAGAATTGCTTGTAGTTTCTGTCTAGTTTGAGCCTATTTTTGCTCACTGAAAACTTGCCACCAAAATTTTTAAGCAAAAGTATGAACAACTTGTAGGAAGCCATTAGGATGCTGTTATTTAAGCTCCTAGAAAGACTCTTTGCCTCCACAGCTCTGCTTTGTTCTGGGTAGCCAGCAATGTAACCAGTGAGTTGCAAAAATCCAGCACAATCCCCTTCATCTCATTACCTTCTAGTTACTGTTCAGGATATTTTAAGCCTGTTCCAGGAATAAAGGGAGCAACAGCTTTCATTAAAAAAAAAAAAAAAAAAAAAGGAAGTACAGCTTTAAGAAAATATTTTCCAGGAATATCAGCCATGAAAACAGGATCAATCTCAACATTAAAAGAGGAGTTCAAACTCAAAACAAATTCAGCTAATCTGCCAGAAACCAGGCCTTATGGATGAAGTCCAAATTAGCTGAGCCAGTTCATGACATCATTAATATGGAGAATTTTCCCTGCCACGCATAGAAATAGTCTCTCACGGGTTGTGTCACTTGAAGATCTGCTGGGCACTTACCTAAACCATTTGGTTTGGTTCAAGTCCAGAGGGGTGAGGTTGCTGTGGTTCTTTTATTTTAATATTTCAGAGTGTTAAGTGCATTTTCTCCCTCAAGTGTCCCTCATGGGAAGCTGCTAAAATGGTGAAATAATTCATTCTTACATTATTTGAATCACATTGCTCAATTTACTTCCTTTCCTGTAAAGAGCTCCTTGTAGCAATACCATAAGTCCCTCCTAATGCTTCCAAGGAAGGAAGAAGCAATGAGGAGTGTGAATACAGAATGAGGTCCCAAATCTGAAGTAATGTTTGACAAAGGAAATCTGTGCCAAGATAATGGGGGAACAGCAATAACTTGTGTTCTCTCCAGATGGTGCTCCCAACTGGGTTCCTCTCCCCTTGCCTTCTATTTAAATGCATGAATGTGAGAGATTAGGAAAAGAAAAATAATAATACAAGTCTTGCAACGATTTTGCAAGGAGAGCAGTATTTTGAGATTGTGTCCAACAAGGTGGAAAACCCTGAAGACATGTGGGAGTCTTGTCCCTGGCTGAATGCATTCACAGTGTCTTGGTGAGACCAAGAACCTCCTGACTAGAAAGCACCTTGTACTTTCCATCACATAAAGTCCTTCCAGATTCTGATCCCCTTTCTGCTGCTCCCTTCAGCTTTCAGAATGAATAGCCACATTTCCTTTCCTTGGTATTTATTTTCCACGCTGCTTTTTTTCTCATGAGCAGGGTCTTCCCACCTGAAACGTTAAAGAAAAAGGAAGACAGATTGTCTTCCCAAAGCTTTCCTGGGTACAGCATAGGACGTGGAGCTGGCCAGAACCAGATATGGATCCTGCAGAGCCACCTCTGAGCCAGATGGGTCCAAACCCAAACCCCAGGCGTTGCACACACAGCGGCTGCCCCACACGCCCCGGGTGATGATTATTACCGGGTGTCTTCTCTGAGTCCCTCCCGAGCTGGCCAGGGCCAAGGGCATGGGAGCAGATGTTCTTCCTCCTGACAGATGTCAGCTCTGCCCCATGGAAAATGTCATCTGAGATGAGTGAGAACCAGCAAGCAGCCAGACAGGGCTCTGCGGGGTGGTGGTGGCACCACCCCACGGTGACCACTGCCCATTCCAGTGGCCACATCTTTCCTGGCAAACCCCTGCCACAGAATTCCATAAAAATATTTACCTCAGCATTGCCTCTTGTGTGTAAGTTAGAGAAGGTCAGACAAGCTAATGAGCTGCATGAGAACCAAAAAATGCCCAAGTAAATAGGAGAGAAGAAGTGGGGAAGTGTGGGAAAGAAATGTGCATCCTTGGAGGATGGAGGGGAAAGGTAGGTTTAAGAGCAGACAGTCCAGAAGAGGTCCATAAATCACAAAACAAGTGATTTGTAACAACTGTGTTTTGGGGGATATGACTCATGGTTTTGAACTTTTGGGGTTAGAAAAAGTTCTGGCCAGAGCATTTTTCATTAACTGTCCCACCAAGAGAAAATGCTGATTCACGAAAGCTGAAGCATTTTTTAAATACTTGAAAGGACAAATTCTTGAGGTCCAGGGCCCTCTGGTTATTTCTTACAGTGCAGCAAAAAAAGACACAAATTGAAAACATAATATCTGAAGGTTTTGTTTTCATTCCATTGTAAAATGAAAACAAATTGTAAAACCTCAGAAGTTGTCACAGAGCTGAATTATCATCCCCCTGGCCAGTTCTAGTGGGTTGCTGTTATTATCCTTTTTACAGTTACTGTATTTCAACTGTTATTATTCAAGGGCAGGCTTCCTCTAAGTGAAATATTTGTGCAGCAAAGACAAAAATTTCCAAAGAAAGTGCTTCAAATAGCATGAGTTCAGGTGTGGTGCAGGGAGAGGTTGGCAGTCCTCACAAGCCTTGGCAAACCTGATGGCAGAGCCAGGCAAGTGCTCAGGAGAAGGGAAAACACTTTTGAACTGAGGGCTGCTCACTTTGTCTTCCCTCTCTCTGGTACAGGCTGCTGCAGAGGGGCTTTTCCCTCTTCTCTGTTGATGACTTCTGTCGTCACGTAAATGTCCAATAAATCCACATTTCTGATTTATAAGACAATATATGTTTGATTCCCAGAAGAAGGAAGTTACCCCAGACACTCTCAAAGGTTTTCAAGGGACATCTCCCCTCTGCCAGACACAATCTTGCTCCAGTGAGTGGTCCCCAAAGTTAGTGACACTGGAACAAGGACTTGGCCATGATGCCCAGTGGACATGGAGGGAGGTGTCTGTGGCCACATTCTAGAAATGCTGCTTGTAAATTATGGAGGAAATATAAAGAACCTGACTGGGAGCTCATTCTGCATTCACTTAGGAAAAGCACCATTATACTTGGGGGAATTGGGTTCTGTGCAGTCAGTTCAGTTGAAATTCAACCTATATTCCCATTTCTGCCATGTCACCTCCAGGATCCCTCCCATACATCTGCATTCCTGTTGTCTGTCATGTTAACAAACCAAGGCACTGCTGTTTGATAGCAGGGATTCATTCCATAAGCCTGGAGCTAAAACAGTCAGTCCTTTCCAGGAGCTTCTCCAGGGAGGGCTCAAAATCCTGTCGTGAGTACGAATTACATCTGACCTAAGGAAGTTCATTTGGGGTGCCTGAGGACCACTGAATTTCAGATTTCCTATGTGGGCAACCCTTTTGAATGTGTTCCTGCTGTGAGCTGTCAGGCAAGAAATAAAACAGAGACAACAGAAGTAGTGAGAAGTCACTACTGATGGTGCCTGATGGATTCTGTTCCCTAGAGGAGCTGGAAGCAAAACCTGAAAGGGACTGGCTTCCTTTCCCAGTCTGCGTGGTGGGTGTGGGTGCCTAAAATTAGATAGAGCTTCTATTAGTTGTAAATATTTATGCCTGTTGCCATAATAAATGGCTTTTAGTCGGACGATCTTCAGTACGAAGGAATTGTGGTAAATACATTTTCAGATTGAAAAAGGAAGAAGGAATAGATTTTTAGGCAATATTTTTCAAGGCTGGCTGTGCTCACACAAGGCTTGGGTTCATCTGGTTTTGGAAGGCTCACAGAGCTGAGGCCAAGTAAATCTAAGTCAGGAAACCCTTGAAGTGAAGGAATGTGTGACATATGATAAAAAGACAAGTAGTTGAGAAAAATAGGAAAAAGAAGCAGGTATTTTAATTAATGCAATTCTGTGCAAAATTCTAAGCTCCCAAGGAATCAGAATAAATATACAGATGCACAGTAGGTAATTTCTCAATAAGGATGTATCAATTTTCCCCTTACATATTTACAGAACATGCAGGGAAATTTTCACATATTAGTAATTCTATGCTTTATTTTTGTCAAATAATTAGATTACAAAGAAGACATATGTTTGGGGATTTTTTTCCAGAATATCATTCTTTGTTGTGTTAATTTCTATAAACAATTAGAGAAATATCTATAGTTTCCATTTCAGGGAATTTTCCCAAAAATAATCTCACAGATGTCTCTTGCTAAGCAAAGACAACAGTTCTAATGTCCCCCTCTATTTAACAGAGGCAACCCCTGTTACAGGGGTTTTACAGGGGCTCATTAATGAGCTTTATTTCTCTCCATGTTTTGTAATAATCACAGGAATAAGAGGTTGATCAGCAGGGGAATACAGATGCCATTCCTGCAGTTCTGGGAAATCTCCCATGTACCTGCTCAGAGAATAGCAACCCCACCAAAATCCTGGTAAGGGCCAGAGTTCACCAGCAACAATAGGAGAAAACAGTAACAGGAACCAGAAAGTCAGGGCAGATCAGGCAAAACAAACACCAACTTCAAAAAATGTGCAAAGCCCAGAAGGAAACTGGACTTTGGCATTCACTCTGTACAATGGAGTCTTTCCCAGGGTAGAAAAATATGTAGTTGGCTGGAAAAGTTTTATCTCTTGCCTGTGCACCTCAGGACATGGCCAGATGTGAGAGGATGAAAAATACATCTACCTCTTATGGAAAATTAGGGAAGGGTTTTTGAGGCCACTTTGTAGAGCTGGAGATCCCGTTCAAATTCAGCTTGGAAACAGACATTTTGGGTTCCTTGGGAAATCCTCTCCCTTCATTTTGACTTCCAAGATGTCCAAATCCCCCTCATTCAGCTTCCTGAGGTGCTGAAGGCTCCCAGCTCCTCCATGGCCAAGAGTGCTGTCCCAGACATCAGGGTGTTCCCTGCAGGCCAGCAGCAAGCCCACCCTCTGCACCCACTGCTTTGGGTTATAGAATGGCTCATTTTGGTGCTCATTAAACCCTTGGCTATGGAAACACAAGTGCTCAGTAGGAGCCCCAGTACCAGAAGCTTTGGTAGCTGTAGCAGAGGATGTTTGACATCACAATTTCTGCAGTCACCCAGTTGGAGAGAAGGCCACAAATTCCCTGAGCTCAGCAAAAACACAGAGCAACTGGGAGATGATCACTGACACAGGGAGTGCAATGGATACACTCCAGATGTCTCTTTAACATCTGCTGGGATTTATATTCACCCATTGGCAGATGGGAAACCTCAGTTTATAGTAAGGTAGCCAAGACTAGAACTTCTAGTGGTTTGTTTGTCATCTAGCTATTTCTAGAAATACCTCCCTCTGCCCTCTTGGACAGCAGGGTGTGTATTTCCCAGACTTGTAGCTGTCTGAAAAGAAAACAGATCTTATACCAGGAAGAAGTGAGACTGTGGAGATCAATATGTCTGAAGGAACAGGGGTGGGAAAGACTCCAGAGAAAAATGTTCAAGAGGCAAAGCATATTTGCTAGAAAAAACCTCTGCAGTTTGCCATCATCCACATAGCCTTGGGTGAAAAAAGAGCTTTTTTGGAGTGAGCAAACATAGGCAAACATGGCAGCACAGGCTAAGGGATGTGGTCCTGAGTTCAAAAGGATACAGCCCTTGTTTCACCTCAAAATTACAAAGTGAACAGAAGGTTATGAGGATGAAATTATTCGTAGGATTGAGTTAATTTGTCCCTGGTGTGTTCCTGTGATTACAAGAAGTTATAATTTTTCCATAACTCACCCCCATCTTACTTTAGCCCTGGTTTTTCTGGACACCAATCCATCACTGACCAGGTAGATATAACCTGAGGAGTGTCTGACTTCCACCATCCATTTGTTAAATGTCAGGGAGCCCACTCAGACACCCCAGGCTGCCTTATGAACATACCAGCAACAATTCAGCATTTTAACTGAAGGGGATGGGTTTGAAGAGATAGATAGGTGTACATTTTCTGACATTTTTCTCATCCTAATTTCTCCAGAGGGTCTCAGCAGTGGTCAATCCAACTTTATTCAAGAATCTGCTCCTAACTCAAAAGTCCAAAGATCCTGAGTGTACAGAGGAATGTTGCTGTTCTGAGAGGGCAGAGGTTTCTGAGAAACCCCTTTGTTTTGAAATCCTCTTAAAACCAAACCAAACCAAACCAGTTTCTTAGTGGTCCTCAGTGGTGCGGTATAAACAAGATTTAATTCTCATATCTTTGCCATTTGCTCACTGCTTTCCCCACTGAAATGGCACCAGCTGGTCATTATTATTTCACACTCTGGAGGGTTCAAATGTTCATGAGCTCTCCAGTTCTGGGAGCTCTCATTACCAAAAGCATGAAAGGTTTCTGGGCTGTTTGGTCAAAAAACACACTTCATATATGAGCACAGCATAATAATGCATACACTGCCTAATGTTAAGCAACCCATTGCACATCATTGAATGCTTAAAAACAAAATGAACCACTGTTATTTTAGATGACCTTGATCATAAAAGCCCTGCAGGCAGCAGGCATCACAGCAGTTAATAGTAACAGTGTTTAATTAACATCAAGGAGTAGGATATATTAAGCAAACATTAAGTTCAACCCATAAGCAGTCTCTAGTATAAGCACAGCAATACATAAAAGCAGGTTTGTGTCAATACTCACATTTTATTTGGAGGGAGACACTGGCTTGGGAGGGTCACACAGCTGCAGGGCAGGAATCATGGCCAAATCCTCTGTCATGGAGCAAAGCCTTGCCCACAGCCCGCCCCGCCTGCACTGAAGTTGCTCCTGCCTTTATTTTTCCCCTGGAAGAGCTCGAGGTTTAAGCCCTGTTTGCTTTGCCAGAACAGTTCCCAGTTGGCCATCACATTGTGATTTCTTTTCTGTTCCAGTGTCTGCTCACACACAGGGAGTGGAATCACTCTGCTGAAGACAATATTCCCATTGGCATGGCCAGGACAGGGATTTCACCCTGTGCCCAAAGCCTTTCCAGCTGGGCAGCGAGGCCTTCCCTTTACTGCCCTTCTTGCTGTTTCTGCCAGCATTGCTGAGCCCATACCCACAGGAGTGATGCTGGAGATCACTGAACTCTGCCCTGAGGGGAAGAGCAGAAATACAGAGTGAGGGACTATGGACCACAGCAAGTTCTTGTGTTTTCTGCCGCTGAAAACTTCTCTCCATATCTTCATTCGGGCCCTGTGCAGGTGTAATTACACGTTTGCCTCCATGCCTGGCAAGGAAAGTCCTTCCCAAAAGCATGTTTACACTCATCTGGGCTTAAGCACTCATTAAAGATAAGCACAGGCTCGCGTGTTGTGCTGAGAAAAGCCCAGAATGAGGGAAGTCAGAATTACGCAATATGGAAAGAATACTCTCCATTTATTAAGCGTGTCTTGACAGTACATAAAAAAAACATTCTGGAGCTTTCTTCTGGGCCAAATATTTCTCCCACTTCATACCATAGGTATGCTCCAATTGTGCTGGGAGCAGAATGGCAATGCTGTGACTCACTCCATATTGTAGGCTGGAAGCACCAGATTTTGTTCCAGAATGAAATAGATCGTAGGCATAAGATTTAAAAGGCAGCTTTTTGTAAACTCTACTCCAGTGTATTCTGGAACACGTTTTGATCTGTTGCACCATCCAGTCCCTCTCCAACTACAGCCCTGGCTGTGCTTATTTTTAAATTTATAACTGTGCTGGGAATATAGCATGTCCAAATTACCTTACAGTGGCGAGCGCGGGAGTTAAATGAATTTTTTGTGTTTCTTTCCAGAGCAACCCTCATGGCAGTAATTGCTGCCACACACTTTTGCCATCAATTCAGCACTGTGACTGTGCTGAAGCACTCAGGCACAGATGAAATGATGCTGTTCTTGTGTCTCATAAGGGCTTACTAAAGTGATCCAAATCTTTTTGTCTGCCAGCCTATAGGGCGTGAGAATGATCATCCTCCTGCTTTGGTTTTGCATAAATTACACAGGATTGCCCCCCCAAGACCACTACAGGCTGAAAGTTTAGATTTAAGTTTTCTTTGGTAGGGTGGAAACAAAAAATAATTTAATTCCTGGTATTTAGCAGATGATGCAAAGCGTCTACACTGTTTAGCACCAGTTTCATTTGTAACAGTCCAGCATTGTCCCCTCTGTGTAGGCTCTGACACCAGCCAGCATCACTGGCCCCAGCACAGCCAAACTGGAAACTCCAGAGGAGCACGTGCAGTCCCTTAAAAAACATCCACAGGGTTAAAAACAAACCCTGAGAAACAGTCCCCAGACCCACAGCCTTTCTCACTAAGACTGAAGCGTTTTTAAATACAACTGCCTGTCTCAAAACTGAAGGGACTGCTGCTGGTGTTTACTCTGGAAGTGCCTTAAGCACCAGCCATGTTTTTCACTTCTGACAAGCAAAGCCCATGTGGCAGAGCTTTGGCAGCCACATCAGCCACGCTTTCTACGGCTTGCCTCTGAAAAAAACAGCATCAGTACCTCTGAGTGGAACACACAGACATCATGTACAATGTTGGAGGTTCCTGTACCTCCCAGCCCAGTAGGATATAGGTTCCTGTATACCCAGCAGCTGAAAATCAATGATTCCCTGCTGCAATTCCGATTTTATTCGTGTGGTTTGTGTTTAACCAGCCAAGTCCCCGACCGCCCTCCGCACACCTCAGTGACCGTTCCACATCCAGGAAATCAGGGCAAATAGAGCAGCTCTGTGAATCTCCAGCTGCCTGGCCTTGGGTTCCAGCCAGAAATCCTTCCTTCCCCCCTCCATGGCCCACTCAACCCCTCGTAAGCCCCGAGCTTTCCCGGGATCAGCTGCACCTGACGCCGTCGGCTCAGGGCCGCATTCCTCCGGGGAACTTTGAATCCCCCAAAGGGTCTGCTCCAAGCAGGGGTTTTTTTCTTCCCTTGGGAAACCAACAGTGCAAGATACCAAAAACTCCCTTCAGGGGATGTACTTGCAGATAAAGCCTTAAAACTGTTGGTTGTGTGGAAATAGTTGGATGGCAGACAGAGGCATTTTGCTTTTGGTGGCAGCATCCTCTGCAGACAGCCTTCCCCACCAACACAGCAACCCACAGAGCTCTGGGAATGCTCCACTCTCCCATGGGTGCAAACCAGAGCTGTGCACAGCACCCATGGGAGCATGGGGAATGACACTGCAGGGTTAAAAACACACCCTATCAGGGTGTAAAAAGACTGTAAGACTCGGTTGGGATTATTTCTCTCTGTATCAAGTCTGTCTTGCAAAGAATGCTCTTGAAATGGAAAGTATCCCGAAAGGTCACAAAAATAATAGAAGGTTTCAAAAATAAGGTGTGTAAAGGAAAGAAAAATTCCAGCATTGCAGACATCAAAGCCAGGGACTGTGTGGAAAAACAATACAGAGCAGCAAGGTAAAAGCCCAGAGGGAGCAGGGAGGAGGAGAGAATAGGAAGGTCAGGGCAGAAGGATCCTCTTTTTTTTAATGGAGTTCCTGCCTACAGAATAGCCTAAATGACCTTCAACTTCCCAAAATTTAGAATAAAAGTTTTCTACTAAAATTCAACTGCCCACTGAAGTTCCTGTGGCACGGTCAGTGCAGATGTACAGTTCAGAGGAAGAGTGGGCAAGGAGTGGATGCTCATTCACATGGCCCAACATCACATCTTCACCTTCTAAAATCACTCTCTCTGTTCCTGTCCTGCTTATCTGGTTAAATAAGAATCCACAGTAATATCCAAAAAAAGCCATTGTACTGTCAACATCCTGTGATGGTTGAAGAGTGCACAGGCAAAGTAAAACAACCTTCACAGCATCCCTCCATCCTGAATCCAGTGGAAGTCCCGAGGAGAAGGGCATGTCTGTGGTGTCCCATTTGCTGTTGATATAGCCTCTGGTTTTAAGCTTTAAACCTTCTGTGTAATAATGAGATTTCCATTTTTTTTCTGATGTGTTTGAGGCCTGCAGGTTATTGAGTTTAAAAGCCAAAACATACAGACATAGAATTTTGCTTCAGGGTTGAAAAAACATATAACCTACTGGAAGGGTGGGATGAAGTTAGCCTTTGTTCTCCCAAATTTCACATAAACAAGCATGCTATCATGTACAAGACAAGCAAAATCAAGAGTGCCTTTTTGAGGTGGAATATTACTAGCCCATGGTGGGTGGCAGGAACATATGGGCAAGTTATAAGGCTTGAAATTTAGGACTTTGCTCCATAAAATGCCCACATGGATCAGATGAGAGATTGCCACTCCTTGCATGAAATGCTGTGGACTGGGTCAGATCCTGACAGTCTGAGCCACCTGGGTTAGCATGTGCAGGCAGTGTGTGCCTCAGAATTTGGCCAGAGATGTTTTGGTCCTCAGCAGTATTATTTGCCAGTGAATTATTCTTGAGATATATGCAATGACAACATGTAGAGATTGATGCAAAATAAAACCACAACCATATAAAACAAGTAATTTCCAAATCCTGTAGTGGATAATACTTTGTGATGCATGAAATAGCTGTAATGCACAAATAAAACAGAACAGACAGAGCACAGATTAATGATTTGAGTTTTTGGTTTTTTTTGTGATAATTATCCTATGACTACAATATAACCATATAATTATACATTGAAACATATATTCTGCCTTTGTAAGACTTCTGGTGTAATTTCTCAGCCATTCAAAGCAGTCATTAAATGATGCTGGGAAACAATCCACATTGTCTGATGTATTGCCTGCCTCCTCCCATTCTGCTTTTGTGTGTTCTTCCTCTCTCTCCTCCTCCTCCTCCCAATCAATTTCAGAGCTACAAAATATCACTGCCTGCTTCAAACTGTAGAAACCAGGAACAATTCCACCAAAGTCAAACCTGAGGGAGGTGGATCTCTTCAAACAGTGAGAAGTCTCCTGGTCAGAGAAGGGGTTGAAGCCAGCTCATGGCAAGTGATGCCAAGAGAGTGCTTTAAATCTGCAAAGTCCATCTGAAATTCTTTCTAAATGTAAATGTGAGTGCATGTGTGTGTGTGAACGTGCCTACAAAAACCCATTAATTTTAGAATACCAATTATTGGTGTAAAAGAGTCCCCTAAGGGCATTAGCTGAGTACAAGATAACCAGATCCAGAGTAGAGCCTATGTTTTGCCATATTTAGCATATCTTCATAGGATGCTATATGTGCAAAATATTGGACACTGAATCACCTGTCAGCACCTCTGGGAGATATCTGCCATCTGCTATTTTCCTGCTGTCTGCCCTTTCCTATTTCCAATGTCTTGCCTTGGACTGGCAGGTAAATATGCAGTCAGGAGGTTTCCTGGGACCCAATTTCTACCTTATCCCTTCTCGTGGACATGCCTGTAGTATCTTCAAGCCTCACATAATTGTCTTTGGAGAACTGTGTTGTGTGAGCTGATAGCTTTTTGTTAAAGGTTACTCATCAAAGGAACAAGGACAAAAAGCAATAATTAAATCTAAAGAGACAGGGAAGAGAGAGAGAGAGAGGAGGACAAGAAAATGACAACAACTTTCACCCCTTTATGTAAAATTATGTGCAAACATTCTCTACTGTGAAAAACTATTTATATCTAAATATATATGGCCAGATGGATATGGTAAGTCAGTGCTGCTTGAGTCACAGGATCATTGGAAAAAGAATTATTATTAAAGCAGGCCCTTCCCAAGCTATGCAAGGACTGGTTTCTGATTTTGGTAGTTGCTTTAAATTATGTTATTTTTTGCTCAATAATAGAGAATCAAAAGCACAGCTTAGTTTCCAGACTAGTTCTGACCTCTTAGGCAAAATAATGGAAAATTTTCAAAAAACACCAGAAGAGGATAGAAAAGCTCATCACAATGCTTTTGCTGTCATTGCTCTGTTTTCCCAGGGACAGCTGATGGAGGGCTGTTCCACTGGAGGTGGAATTTCAATTAAGGACTTAACATTTTAGTAAGTAGAGACTGTAAGAACAAACTTGTGGAAGCAGAACAGCCATATTAACAGTATTTATGGATTTGCATTCAGGCTGTGCCTGGAAAGGACAATGCAGGCTCTTTCATTTCCTATGGAAAGCTGGGTACAACAGAGCCATTCTCCTGAGCACGTTGCATGCAGCAGAGGCATTGGCTGCTTTTCATGTGGTGCAGAGTTCAGCCTCACTACTCTCAGCAGAGGGAGTCCCCATTGTGTTCCAGATGCAGCACACACACATCTGAGTACAGCAAATCATCCAGAGCTGCCTCTCTTCTGAAGTGAAAATGAGTCTTCAGTTTCTGCAGAACTTAGTGCTTCTGAAAGCTCCTTCCTGAAGTGTTTTGTTCTTCCTTTCTCCTGCTTTCTTAGTCCAAGTATGTACATGTGTGTGTATATATATGTGAGCAACATCCCTTGTGCCTGTGCTGAAGACAGTAGGGTATCCCAGCCAACGAGCTCAGCTGTAATCATCCTTATTCATCATTACATGCAGCCTGTGAGCTTGCCTTCAGAGCAGGGAAGAGCTCTCCTGTGTGATCTGAGAGTCCAAAGCAGTGCCCTAAACCTCAGCTGTCATTTGGTGTTGGATCACACCAGGCATGTGTTGCTTGAGAGCTGATTTCCACACAGCCACAGAAGGGGCATCATATCAGGTGTGAAGCTCCTGTGATTTATTAATGGGACAGGACTTAAAATGGCCATTTTCTTCTGGCTGGGCTGGTCTTGAACTCCAGCTTAAATCATCTGACATGGCTCATTATCTTTTTTTTTTTTTCATAATCAAAATGACAGTCTTAAACCTTCTGTGCCAACAATCATTACTATCCTAAAGAAGGATCTCTAACACCAGAGCATAAGAGAGTACAGAGGGGTGAACACAAGTATCCCCTTTGCATAGTGATTTCACTTTTAAGGGTGACAGTTAACCTTCATTCCTAGGCTATTATTACCCTTCTAGTTGCATATGTTGTGAATTACAGTCAGTGTCAAGGTCAGATTAGGAAGAGGGTCTTAAAAGCCAGTTCCAGCTTTCGATACTATCAACACAATTTTTCCATTGCCTCACTGGGATTCTGCCCAAGGGAGATGTCAGAAATGCTGAGACACCAAGGAACAGAAAACATAACCAAAGCAATAGGCTGGGGGCTCTGGGCATCTACACAAAAGTCACTACAGCAGCACAAGAGCAGGCTGAAGAGCACGAGTTTGGTGGCATAGTCAGTGGAGTTTCTCTACATTTTTAAGCTTACACAGCAATAGAAAAGAAAGACAGTTTACTCAGCCTCTGAGTGTACTTACCAGATTGTCCCACTACTTGCTGTCATGTAAGATTTTCAAGTCTCATGGTGAAGCATGACCTTGGGAAGCCTGGAAGGGAAGACATCTTTTAGAAGCAGATGTCTCTTGAGAGCGCAGCTCCTGCGTGCTCTCCAGACAAATTTGAGACTCTGCCACTGACAGACAAACAGCCCCCTTGGCAGGACAAACTTCTGGGGCAGCTTCTAGCAGCAGAAAGACAGAAAGACAGAAGTGGTGTGGTCTCACTTAAAATTCACTGTCACAAACTTTACAGGAGCTCTGTTCTCTCAGTTATTTCTGCCACAAAAAAAACAACTTGGGTGCACACACAAAACCCAGGTCCTAATATCTGAAACTAAGTGTTCAACAATGACCTTAATGTCTGCTGGTTTGTCATCAAAAAGATTTGATTAAGAAATCAAGATTTACTTAAAACATAATTTTCTTTTTAGACAATTTAATGATTTTTCATACTCCAGGAATCACTGCATAATGCAACATGTCCATGCAAACCTCATGGATCTTTGTGTGTTTCCATGCAAGGCTAATCTCATCCTTTACCCAGCTGGTGTCTAATTGGTTGAAGATGAAGGGTTTGCATGAACAGCTGAGGGCAAAATTCAGGCCCTCATGGCTAGTAACAAGGTAGAACTTAACAGGACAGAAAAATGTAAATGTTTGGAGGAGAGAAAAGGAAAATTAGAATGATTTAGACAATTTCTGAAATAATAAAGCAACTTTGGAGTTTGAAAAGAGCCTGTACCTAATTTCTGATATACAGTTCCCAGTGAGAATTGGTGCCTTTGTGCTCTTCTGTCATTCATCTACCTCTTAAAACTCATTGCTAAAACCTTGTCCAGCAAAAAGCTCAAAGCAAATAGCTGACTTAAAAATATGTGTCCTCTCCCAGCAGTCAGAGAGGGTCTGCAGGAACACACTCCTCTGCCCATACACACCCAACCCGCAAGATCACGGCCAAAGTGTTTATCAGAAACTTTTTTTTAAATCTTTTTGCATAAATGTCAACATTGGCTTCTAAGCTTTTCCTCAATTTGACAGCAAGTGACATTTAAAGGGACAAAAGATCTTTTCACACACAGAGCAGCAGAGGCTGTCATGCAACTGTAAAGTCTGGAGCGTCACCACCCAAGTCCAGAGACACGAGCACCACATCCACTCAGAGGAATGCCATCATCTCCTCAGTCTTCTGCAAGGAAAGCACGTGCCTGTCAGATGCATTTCCCTGTCTTTTAACTCTGCTGTCAGCACTTGTTTGCAAGTCCACACGTGAAGTAACCTTCCCAAGAGCAGTTTTAACGTTTGCACGCACAGAAGCAGTTTGATGGTGAGGTGAACGTGGACAACACTCACAACCTGTGATACAGGAGGTGAAAAAAGCCATGCATTTTCCATCCAGCTCCAAAAGGTTTTCTTCCTTCCTTCTGGGGTGTGGATAAAAGACATCATAGAACAGTGGAATTGTTTGGGTGGAAAGGAACCTTTAATATCATGTTGTTCCAACCTCCTTGCCCCTGGCAGTGGCACCTTCCTCTAGATCAGGTTTCTTAGAGCTCACTCCAGCCTGGCCTTGAACACTTCCAGGGATGGGGCATCCATATCTTCTCTGAGCTATGTTGCACTAGCCACAGCTCTCAATTGATTAAAACCAGGCTTCCTTTTTTCCCCCCTGTAATTTCATTCAATTCAATTCAACTCAATTCAATTCAATATTTCCCAAAGAAACACCTACAGCTCCCACTTAATCTGTCTTTAGAGAAAAGTAATCAGTTTCACCTTCCATAGACAACATTTCCTTTTATAGCCTTTAATTGAAAAGGAAATTTCTTAGGAAATGGCCATTCTTTTAAATGAACATATTATAAAAAGCCAGCATAAGACACAGGGAAATACTCTTTTTTGGCATTCTTTGCTGAGTTAGTTTTGATGCTCTGGGCACCTTGTTGGTCCAGGAGGATGAGCTTTAAGGCCTCTTCAATCCAAACCATTTTATGATTCTATGATTCCATGATTCTGTGGCTTCAGAAGATGAATTGTTTGAAGTGGACCACATTAGAGCAAGCCACAAGCACCTTTTTGGCTGCCTCTGTCTGTGGCACACAGCGCAGCCGAGGGAGCCCTGCTGTTCTCTAGAGCACTCCAGCCCTGAGCTGCAGTGACAAACAGCAACTCTGACTCATTGTTGATGTACCTCCAATGCTGAGTGTGTCTAATTTCCACTGAGTGTGTCTAATGAGCTGATATTTTATGGGTATTTCCTGAGCACTGTAATGTGAGTCCTACAGATCCCCGTGCTGGAAGTTAGCCTGCTGTTCCCTAAACACAGGTCTTGGTGCTGCAAGCCAGCAGTGGTTGTAAAAGTCCTGGTTTCTGTGGGGTTGAGCACGGCATGGCAGAGAGGGCAGAGCTTTGCTCCACGTTGGTGTGAGTGGGGAGGATGCAATGCTCCGTGTCAGGGTGCAGAGGGAGGATGCAGAGCGGGAACAGAGCCCATCCCTTTTTCCATCTGCTCGCTCTGGTCCAGCTGCCAGACTGACTCAGAGGCAGGAAGTCTCTCCCCCAGTGGGGAAGGCTGCAGGACAGGGCAGCCTGAACCACCAGAGCAAGATTAACACCAGTGATGACCTCGTGGGGAAAGGGGAAAATGAGACACCAGCATTTGAGAGGAGCATCTTCAGAAGGGATTTATCAGGCCTTTCCTGAGTGTATTGAACTGTGAATAAACCCAGTGGAAGTGTGCCCCACTCCTCCTCTGTACCCACATTGTAAGGTCAGTCCTTTGAGCAAGGACCCCAGAGCAGCAATGGGATCAGGGTCAGCCTCTTTCCCTGGCTGAGAGAAAGATGATCTGCAAGTCACAATGCAGCAAAATTCCAGGAAGAAAACAGACTCAGGGAAACAACTGGCCTCTGGCCCTGGGCTGCCTTTGCACAGACACATCGTGGCTCCTCTCTGTGCAGCTGCTTTGGATTCACAGCAAGCACCAGCCACAGCCAGGGGCCAGCAGCAAAGTTCAAGAATTAAATGATGCTTTTGACTCTTCATTGACCTGTGGAGGTGGATGACCTTCTAATAACTGGATTAGAGGTGGGTTGCCTTTTTACATCAGTCAGGGGGAAAGGCACCAAGGTGTGAGCTTCTTAAAAATAGAGTGTGTAAAACCAGGACCAGAATATCTAACCAGCCTGTCCAGACACACAGGGGAGCAGCAGGCTCCTGCTCTCCAGACAGAATTGCTGCATAAATCTTTAGGATGGCAAGGGTGTTCTGACATTTCAGTATCTAGGGCAAGGTGCTGTTCCTGCCACAGGCAGCACTGCCTTGCAGGCATCTCCATACATGTGGACTAAAGACACATTCCAAAACAGTCAGAAAAGACAAAACTATGGCAAGATGAAAAGGAAATTATTCAGAAATATGCACCAAGCAGCAGTGCTTGCCATCTGAGCCTCAGCAGTGAAGCCTGCCAGCTTGCATCAGACCAGACTCATCACTGACCGTGCAGTTAAATTGCCAAAAATAGTGCTGTGCACCTCAGACAGAGAAACTCCATCCATCCTGCTCCCGTGCCAGGCTTCTGCATCACATCCCTTTGTCACAGAGCTGTGGCTCCACTGAGTTTGGGCAGAGAGATTTCCCCCAGAGATTCTGATTCACAATTCTTGTGCTGGCTTTAAACTGATGGCATGTGGTGCAATTACACCAAGGGGCAGGGGGAAATCCTGCAGTGAGAAAAGGCTGCAGTGGTGCCTGTGCTCTCTCTTTTCCATGCTCCTCCAAATCCTGGTTCTGATTTACAAAGGATCCCTAATCCTTACATATTTCAACAGTCACTAAATCAGCTACTTTACATGGCTACCACTATCTCCAATCTAAGTTGTCTCCAGGGATGAAACAAGCCAGGAAGTCACTCCCAACTTTCTGTCTCCAAACAGTTGCTCTCCAAGAAGACCAGGAAGCCTTTCAATGTTGCCATATTTATATCCACTGAAAGAGCTGCCCATTTCCTCTGACATCTCTCTGAGAACCATAGCAAAGTGAAATGGTGGTCAGGCACTGGAACAGGCTGCCCAGGCAAGTGGTGGCATCACCATCCCTAGAAGTATTCAAAAGACCCGGGGATGTGGCACCTGAGGACGTGGCTTAGTGGCAACATGGCAGAGATGGATTTAATGTCTGGGCTCGAGGATCTTATATTCCAACCTTAATTAATGTGTGATTCTATGAAATACAGCCCTGTCAATCAAAAATGAAAGTATGTGTGTTAAACCAGTGAAAGCCCTCCATTAATATTTTCAGTCTTATTTAATAATGCAGGTATAACCCACAAATATTGCAGCTTACTTTTCAGCTATGATGCTCAATGCTTTGAAAATAAACAACAAAGTGTCTGTTTGGCAGAGGAGAAAGAGAGGAACAGCAAGTTCCCTTTGTGTGGTAGGAAAAGGGCAGTAATTGCAGTGAGTCTATTTTGCAGCACAGGTTTGCTGCATGCAGCAGATCAAATTGTTAGAAAGCTGTGAGCATGGGGGGCAGGGGTAAAGAATAAAGAGCTGAAACCACAGTTGTTCAGACAAATGGGTTAATCACAGCCTGGGTTACACACATGTGCAGGTGCAGACTGATCCCAGCCAGCATCTGTGGAAAATGTCACTTGGCAGAGGGGCACGTCACACAAAGCAAAGGCTGTGTGTACACACAGAGCCCACTGCTGGGAAAGGGTCCTCTGGGGTCTCCACTGCATCATGGCCTCTCAGAAGGGCATGTAAAATGTCCAAATTCCATCAGGGCCAGGTCAGTTCAGGTGCAGCAGAGCTGTTTCCCTGAGCTGCAGATGGGCTCTGGCTGATGGGGGGGAGCAGCCATGAGAGCTGGCAGAGGGGCAGCAGTGCAGGCAGGGAATGGGGGGCTGTGAGGATGACACTGGAATAAACACACCACCCCAAGCAGCATTTTTCTCACCCTCCTGCTCCTAGTTCCACGTGGTCGAGATTGCACAGCCCTTCCCCTGCCTCTCCTCCCTGCCTGCTTGTGTAATATCTACAGCCAACCCTTTTATACACAGACTTTGTCCTGTTTCTTCTTTGATGTAAGAGCCCTGGATAACCCTGGGATCAAAGAAAATGACAGATGGAGAAAGTAACTAGGTGAAAGCAACTGAGTTCATTCTGCCCTCTGCATTTCACTTATGCCCTGCCTCCTGTGAGAAATGTTGGGTGGAACGAGAGCAGAAAAACACAGGCAGAAGGAAAACAGAAATGAAGTTTTGCTCAGAGCACTAGAAATATCAGAAATTTAAACAAAAGTTATTCCTTTTGTTGTACTTTAGCTGTGCCTTCGGGCTTTTGGACACAGCTCTGTGGCCCACGCTTGGTTCGTCTTCCCTTCCACTTTGTTTGGCCCCAAGCTGTGGCTGAGCACACAATGTGGTCACTGACTGCAGAGCAGAGTTCTCAGTGCATCAGAGCATTACTGGCAGCTGGGCAGACAGATTTACACATCCCAGATGTCCAGGGTGCTGCCTCCAGCTCATGCAGGCAGTGTCAGAGAGGGTTTAAAACCAGCAGCGTCCTCCCCCTTGAATTTGTCTCCCAGAGCAGCTCGGTGGCAGCTCTCCTTATATGGATGGGTTAGAAAGCAGTCAAAGGGATATCCTTAATAATTCCAGTCTGTGGCAGCAACAGAGATCTTCAAAATGCAACCTGGGGTTGCTACATGAGAGCCCTGGCCCTGCTATAACTTGTGCAAATCCAAGTTTCCACCCCTGCAGCCTTTCTGAACCAGTTCTCCACACCAGAGCTCACTCACACCACTGGCATGAGTGAGAGCCTGGCACAAAATGGCTAAACCCCTCCAAGAATCACAGAATTATTTGGGTTGGAAATTACCTGAAAGATCATCTAGTTCTGACCCCTCTACCACAGGCAAAGACAATTTCCAGTAGACTGAGTTTCTCAAAGCCCCATCCTGCCTTGAACACTTCAAGCAATGGGCCAGCTCAAACTCCTCTGGGCTTGGTTTAAAATGCTTCAGTCTATTTTGTTCACTACAATTTTGTCACACCAAAGCAGAGGGTTGAGAGTTTCTCTGTGTTTTCTAAAGCTGTTGCTATGAGAATGCACCAAAATGCTCAAAACCCTTTTAAACAAGAAAAAAAGGCAAACAACTTTTCTCTGTGCAGAGAAGTATGCTTCAGCTGAGCTCAGAGGTGTCTGAGTTAATATCTGTTTTACTTAATCTGGCAGCCTGATTTCTTCGAGGATGTACTTTCTGAATTGATTTCTGTGCACCTGTCACACACATTACTCTGACAAGGCAGGAACTGGGAAAAAATTGTTATCTGATGATTCAGCTCCGGACAAAATCAGCACGAGACCCTGAGGTGCATTTTTATACAAGCATCAGCACTGTTTCATTAAAAATCAATAGAAAATTGCAGAATGCCTAAAAACTCAGCAACATCCCAGTGCCTACAGAGAAACAAGCCCTGCCAGGCAGCTGTGGCTGAGAGGAACGTGTGCCTTGCTCAACATCAATTTCCAGCAGCAGCGATGCTTTGCCACTCTCATCATGTTGTCAGGGAAATCAGCTCAAATAAAATATTGCAGGGACTTCAACTTTCCAAAAGCACACGTGGACAGTGCACTCTGTTCTCTGCTGCTCCACGCACCTGCCAGAGCAAAGTGTTCAAGAAACAAGTAGGCATGGATCCTGACATAGTTTGGTGTGTGGTGGCGTGGGTAAAAGGGTGGAGGGGATGATATTGGAGATATTTTCCAACCCTAATGATTTTATGATTCTGTGATTCTGTGACCTGGGAGCATCCTGCAGGGGTGAGCAGGACACAACAGCTCTGAGGCCACACCTCCAGTCCTGTGTCCAGTTCTGGGCCTCTCAGTTTGGGGAGGACATTGAGGTGCTGGAGCAGGTTCAAAGAAGGGCAGTGAAACTGGTGAAGGGTCTGGAGCAGAAATTCTAGGAAAAGCAGCTGAGGGATCTGGGGGTGCTTAGCCAGGAGAAGAGGAGGTTCAGTGGGGACTTTATTGCTTTGCAAGTCCCTGACAGGAGGCTGTAGCCAAATGAGAGTCAGGTTCTTCTCGCAGGCAGCCAGAACAGGACAAGAGGACGTGGCCTCAAACTGCACCAGGGGAGGTTTAGGTTGGACACCACCAGGAATTTCTTCACAGAAAGATGATCAGACACTGGAATGGGCTGTCCAGGGAAGAGTTGGAATCACTCTGCCTGGAGGTGTTTAAGGATAGGCTGGATGGGGCTCTCAGTGCCATGGTCTGGTTAACAGGGTGGAGTTTGGTCATAGGTTGGACTCGCTGATCCCAGAGGTCTTTTCCAACCCCACTGGTTCTGTGATTCCATCATCACTCAGCAGGATGTGCTGCTTTAAGGGTGGCCAAACCCAATCTCTGTGCTGAGATGAAGGCACAGACTGAGGCTCAGGGTTTTGTTCCCCAGCTGCCAGCACAGCCTGAAGAGCCACGTCCCCTCTGTGCACCTTGTGTCCCTCGCTGTGAAACAGGAAATTCCCTTTCTCCACCTTCATTGTTGGTGTTTGCTCTGCAGGGCCTCTCTCAGCCCCTCTGCACCGGCCCAACACAATGGAGTCACAATCCGAGGTGTTGCCATTGCAAAAATAGAAACGGAGAACAATGTCGCTCTTCAAAACAAGGCTTTTCATGTATCTCATTGTGTAAAATGCACTGCTTCAAATCCATTCACTGTGCTAAGCAGCAACTTAAATCAAAGGCAGAATTCACATCATACTTGGTAATCAATTGCAGGAAGTAGCTGTGGATTTTCTACCTTGATTCATTTCTCCTTTATTTGCAATTTTCTGTGATTTTTCTTCAAAGTCCCTTTCCTCTGAAGTCAGATGGGATCCCCATTAGTGGCATTTTCATGTAGCTGAAGAAGTGTGTCAACGTTTTCTAATATAGATTAAAGCTCCAGAAAACAAGAGGGAATGAACTGTTGGGCTCTTAGGAGAGCAGTGGGAAATAGAAAAATTACCAGGCATGATGTTTAAGACTCTCTCAGAATGCTTAAGAGTCAGTCCTTAAGAAAATACAGCTTTAAATAAAGTTAGGTATAAAATAAATAATATTTATGCCAGGTAAAAGAATAATTTGGAAAGATGCCCAATATCATATAGGCTAATATTTTGATTTTTAATTGAGCTATTTGCGGCTATCCTGTATTTTTCTGACTGTGTTCCTTTCTCACCTAAGGCAAAAAATTAAATGTTAAAAAAATAATAATTTCCTCATAAGTTTCTACTCTCTGCACCTAGTGACCATTGCATGCGTAACATTTTAACAGCAATTTATATGAAAATATACACTGCTTGTTTCAAAATTAGTTCACTTGTTTTTCAGCTACATGATTGATGTTTCTCCCAACCAAAAGTAACTCCTCTGAACTCAGCAGAGCTGCCTCTGATGTTCACAAGGCAGCAGAGAAGGTGAATTAAACCTAATAAATCTTTTCAAGAGCAAATACACTTTAAATTGAGTTATAGCTAACAGGCAGTACAAGAAATTCGTGGAAATACCACTGAATTAGAACATTTGATTCAGAAATTTTATTCAAGCAGGGAATGATTAACAGAACAATTTCATTATTTAATCCTAACATGAGAGTAAGAAGTTTAAAGAGCTTTGGTTAGAGCAGAAACCCCTCACTAATTCCTGTCACTTGGAAAAGCTACACATTTCAGAATTCATTTTCATTGTACATGTAGATGATAGGTTTAAAATTATAACATTTTCATAAGAAAAAACATCCTGGAAAAAAAAAAGTAAATAAATTGATCTGCTGAAAAAAACCTCAAGTGTTTCACTTCAAAACTTCTAAATCGAGGTCAGGGTTGTGCTTATCCATGCCAGCAGTTTAATGCATTTCCAACCGCTTGGAAAATCTGGGCTTTGTGCTAAACCTCGTTTTCACCTTTGTGTAGAGCTCTCCATGGCAGCTGGAGGACCAGATCTGGTTATTTGTGTTTGCTCTCAGTCCAGGCTGCAGTTCTGGTCTCCCAGAAAGCCACCAGTTGTCCCTGTGCCCGTGGTGCCTCCCTGGCACTCCAGGGCTGTGTTCCCATCGAGGGTGATGGGATGTGTCCTCCCCTCAGGTGCAGGAGTCACTGTCACCATCAGGAAACAGCTTTGCTCAAACTGGCTCAGGTCTTTCTAAGAGGGAGCAGTTCAGATCAGGGTCACTTAGTTCACACCATTTCACCTCATTTCTCCCAGTGGAAATATCTGAACTCCTCTGTTGAAAGTGCTGGCTTCCCATGGAAACTTCGGATTCTGTAGAAATCACATTTTATAGCTGAAAATTCCTCTCCAGCTCTACAGAGGAATTTGGAGTTATTTTTTCTGTTCAAATGAAAAATCCTCTGGCCTCAGCTCAACCAGACACTTCAGCACCTCCTCTGCACACCCTGGGCTGCAGCCAACCTGCAGCCTCTTGTTCTCCTAAGAGGAGCCTGCAAGACCCAGTTCTGTGCTGAGAGGGCCACCAAATCATCCCTAAAAATGGCCCTGCTGAGATCATGGGATATCACCCTCTGCTTCATGTGAGTGCCACGTGCTGAAGTAAAGCATGAGGGTATCCAGAGCTCAGGTTGGCTCTCACCTCTCCCTTTCACAGGCATACAAAAACACACTGAGGGTTAAGACCATTTCATCCATCTCCATCTGTTGCTTTTCCAACATTACAATCACTCCATTGTCTGCTGCCACACTGGACAGGAAAGTGGAAAGATCCTCAGCAGGGCGTAGAGAAAGCATTGCAGCATTTAAAACCTTTGTGGTAGCTAAGAGAAAAATAATAATTCCTAACTTCAGGTTTTCTTATCAGAGAGTTTAAATATTTCCAAGACTTTTGTTTACAGTGTTTAACATTTCTGCTTCTCAAGTCATACAGGCTTAGAGCTGCTGCCCAAAGTTTGGCTAATCTCTGCAAGCTGCAGGACAAATAGCAGCTGAGGTTTGGTCCTGGTGCAAAGGACAATGGGCCTGATTCTTCTTCTGGGAAATGCAAAGCAGAGTTTCTGTCCTGGTCCTCCTTAGGTTCAGGAACAGGTATTTTGTTTTCAAGCCTCTCAAGCAATGCCTCATGGGGAAAAGTGTATGGGAAAAACCAGCATTAAGGTCAGACTTAAACAAGATGCAGACAAAGTGTCAGAGAGGCTGGTGTTGGGAAGGGGTTGCACAATTCCATTTTATCTTCCCCCTGCCCGAAACTGGACTGATGGCATGTAAAATGTCAACCACAGAAGCACTGGAATTTGGGCAAATCTGAGGCTCCTGAGCTCTCACACTGACCTCAGCATTACACTGGAGCCTGCTGGATTCAGTTCAGTGTGCCAAACGTGCCCCTGCCCCATCAGTTCACAGCTCAGAGGATCAGATGCTATTTTAAGTCACACTACCCAGTGTGAGGTACCCAGAGTTATCAGATGCTAATTTAAATTATGCTGCCCTAACAGGTCTTGCTCATGGCAATGCCTGGGACACACACACACATCCTGCAGGTCTGTGCCCAAATACAGCACCCAAAACACCTCAGCCTGGCACTAGACAATCTTGTCTTTAGGTACCACAGCCAGCTCAGGACAGGCCTGCCCAGCTTACCTGGCACCGAGGGTGAGGAGTCCCAGGCTCTTTGCACAGAGCAGCCAAGCTGTGGCTGCTCCCTGGTTTATATTCCTATATCATATTATAAATCATATTTCCTCTAATGTCAGGTTCTTATAGAAAACACACTCTTGTCCCCATCTTGTATATCAGGCAAATTTTTTCTTCCTTTCTAGCTTTGGCATCTGTACTTTTTTTTTTGAAGATGCTGGTGAGCAGAAAAGCCATTTTTTCCCCCTGAATCCCACCTAGTGGAGGTAGGATATGCCATAGTGCTCTGCCAGTATTGACAGGGCCTTCTGCCAGTGTAAGTCACTGGGACAGAGTCACTTCATCACTGGAAGGTCCAGCCCACAGTGGGGCCAACCCACCCACTGCAGAGTTCACTTTCTGTGCCCTTCCATCAGCATTATCTGCTCCCACTGTCACCTAACCCAGACCAAAGCACCTCAGCACAGGTTTTAGAAGGACAGCAAAGAGCCAGCTCTGTTAGGCAGCACTGCCTCTCCAGGCTGCACTCCTCTCCTTTCCAGGGAAAAATCTCCCCCTATTCTGACCTTTGAACAGAGCAGAAAGTGTAGAGATGAGCTGCCTTGATTCCCCCCAGCCACACAGGCAGACTTGTCCTCCCGTGCTCTGGGAAACACCCTGTGTATTGCCTGGATAATTTCAGTGCAATTTATTTCATTTTGCCACTAATCTCCCATTTATTCTGATGCTATTTACCATGTCTCGTGTTCCCTTGATAACCAGATGCCTGACATAACTTTGGGGATATTCTTTTCACCAGCACTCAGCTGAGTTAGGGGAATGACTTTTGCCTCACATGAACAGTAGAAAGGAGACGGGAATATGGTCAAAAATTCCCTTTATTCTTATGTTTTTCTCCCTTCATTCCCACTTTTTGTCTTCAGTGGAAAATTCCCACTTCTTTCCCTGCTTACCATGATCGCAGCATCGCTGTTAGGAGACTCCAAATGCATCTTTCACTGTTAAGTTTCAAGATTTAATTAAAGACTCCTGACTGACTTTATCTGTATTAAAAGAAACTAAAAAATGCTGTGGTATCTCGTCTTTTACAGGTCAGGTCAGTATAACTAGTTAAAATACTAATAAAGATACTCCAATTACCAGTTACACTTTAATAATCTCAGAGCTTTACTGTGTTTGCTATTAACTTGAGTTATAAATCCAGCTCCAAAAAATAGATTTTCCTAAATATTGTGCTATATTGATAATATATTGAGTGATGGAAACATCAAAAATATTTAGTAGAGCTAAAAATATTTCAAAAATCTATGTGTTGCTTATTTTTTTCTTTTGTAATAGGTTTACATTTTAGTCGTAGCCAAAATTTTGTTCTTTCATTCATCTCAATGTCACAGAGAACCACATGGTCTCAGGAAAGGCATTTCCCCTCCATCAGGATTAAGATAATATCCAGTCTTCCTCATTGTTTAGGAACAATCATGTTTTTTTAAGAACATGATCAGGTTCTATCTAGTTATACTGCTCAATGCTACAGTTGTTACTCTGTCTTGCATTTGGTTAGATTTAGTTCTGTAACTTTCAGTAAAGAGCAAAAAGACCTTCAATTAGATTACCACTGAAATTCACACATCAGAGCCTATCTGCCCACAAATTTACTACATTTATCTGGGCAGTTATTACTGGTTTCTAATCGGGAGCAGAACTGCCTTCCATGAGGACAGCTGGTGGTGCACAGGGAGCTGAAATGCCCAGGAAGCACCTCCCAGCCTGTGGCAGTGCTCAGCCCTCCATTTAAGACAGAAAGGAATCCAACACAACACCCTCTTGGACACAATGCCAGTTGCTCTTCAGTTCCCCAAGCACTGTAATCGTGTTTGCCTTTTCCATCCAGCGTGGCTTTGCACAACCTCGAGGTCCCCGGAGCTCCCTCCGTGCTGTGTTACTGCAGGAACTGGGCACGGTTTTCGTGCAAACAGAGACCCCAAGGTTCCTTGGACTCTGTGGAGCTGAATTTGTTCAAGGATTGATTAGCACAACGATAATTCATGGGGATACAGGGGAAATCCTCCAGCGCTGATTTTACAAACAATGAGGTCGATGATTCTGATAAATCAACTTCATTCATGCTGTCTATAAATAAGTAAAGTCCCAGACTGGGAAGAAGCTGGCTCGTGATGTAGTGTTGTGCTTGTTCTGAAAGCTTTGGGAATTTCCATTTTCTTTTATCCGTTTCTGGACCAAATTCATTCTGTTTCATTTTCTAATCAACCTCCACTGCTTTTGTGTTCCATGTCATGTATGCTGGCCAGCACTGAAGTCTGACTTCTCAATGTGTTTTGAAAGATTTAGAACATTTCATTTGAGCTGCTCGATTAAAAATGATTGGGGGACTGGTACATCTCCTCTGTTTGCTGTCTCTGAGTGGCAAATACCCAGCTTTGAAGAGCTGCAATGCTTTTTCTCTCAGGTTCCAAAAAAACCACACAGCACAAGTTGTGAATCCTCCTTTAGGATGGCACCGTCTACATAAATCTATTGCTGTTGCAGAATGGGACAATAGAACTGTCATTTGGTGCCAGCCTCCTCCCCCAGTGAGGCTGCAGCACGAGCCAGGATTGGGCATTTTCCCACTGATTCCACTGGAATCTTCAAAGCTGTATGGACAAGGAAGAGGGGAGGTGGTGCCCCTTGCTATGTGGGAGAGGTGAGAGCCCAGGGTGAAGAGCAGTCCCTAGAGGCAGTGGAGAGATGTCTGGAAAGAGAATTTTGAGAAGTGTTTAGATATCATTTCTCTGACCTGAAATGTCCTGTTGAAAAAGCTTGTCACTGCACAGACAACCCCAGACTTCCCAAAGCCTTTAATGTTGACTTCCAAAAAACCTTCGATTTTGACTTCCAAAAAAACCTTCAATGTTGACTTCCATGCTCTGGGAGCATTGCAGGAGCATGGCTGTTCCCCTCCCCTTTTGTGAGATGCCTTCAGTGGGTGTCTGAGTTACAGTCTCCAGATTTTCCCCTCAGCCACAGAGTTAAAAAAGAATGTAATAAAAAGTCTTGCAAATACAAAAGCCAAGAATGACTGGACTTCAGCCTTAAGAAAGGAATAAAGCACTGCAAGACTCATTAAATAATGAGGATAATCAACCAATGAGAGCTTTAGATGAGCCATTGGGGGATGACAGGTAGGAATAGGAAAGTAATTTTACCTCTGGCTAGATCATTAATAAAACCATTGCTAGACCACACTGTCTGGTCACAGCAACTGCTCAACAAAATATTTGGAAAACAGCTGCAAGAACAATTCAAGAACAAGAAAATATGCCTTGTAGGAAGACACTAGATAAGCTATTTAGAGCAGAATAAATGATGCTATGAATCCTATCTGGCTTTAGAATCATTAAATGTTTGTGGCCTAAAGACAAAACAGCGAATTCCTCACCACCTCATTAGACCAAGAGCTACAGGGAGTGAAATCAGCTGAATCCCAGCCCTGGAGGCCTCTCTGTGCTCCCACCACAGGGAGCAGACTGGAAATGTTTTTCAGATATTGTAAATATCAGATGGGCAGAAGTATTTGCTCAGCAGAACATAGATCTCATCCATTGATGAGGTGACAGGAAATGGTGAGGTTTACTCAGAGCCCTTCTTTTGGAAAACACTGGCTCTCAGAGGTCTGTGTGTGACTGGTGGTAGATGATTACAGGAGCAATTAAAAGCATTTAGTAAAATTTACATATAAAGTGGGGTATTGAGGCAAATTACAGGGTAAAATAGCATGCTTTTGATTTTCTTTTCAGAAGAATGTAGCTAAGCTGCAGGGTAAGTTTGGGGTAGAACATTGATTTGGCTGTAATCAAATCTTGCTTGTCATGAAGGAGGGAGTGGGGGAACATTCCTTGAGCATCAAGTCACTCGAATTCCTGGAGATGACCCTTATGCATGGAAGTGAAGAAAGGCCCAGGCTGGAGTCACAGACCCTCGGTGAGCCAAGGGTCCTGTGACACCAGCTCTGACCTGCCCTGGGTGTGTTGGCCATGAAATATTGCAGGATTGCCTTTCAGCCAAAGCAAAAGGGGATTATTTCCAAGGGCAACGCTGCAAGTGAGCCTTCTGGCTAAAGTGGCAACCAGTCACAGAGCTCAGCTGAGCTGATTCTCAGGATTGGCCTCTGCTTAAAATCTTTCTTTCTCTTTTTTTTTTTTTTTTTTACCGTCTTCTTTTGGTGGCTGCTGGACTGTAGCATCCCCAGGGCTTTGATTTGCAGTTTCCAGAGCATTCCCAGCTTCAGCTGCAGCAGTGCAACATCTTCTGAAGGGTGCTCCACAGCAACAGAAATTGTTTCCCAGATAGTGACCCAACAAAATCTAAGCAGTGTGTGACACCTAATCCCTGAGTTTTATTTTCTCTGCCTGGATTAGCCAAAGAAAGATATTCTGAAGAAAAATATTACCCAAAACAGGATTCAGAAATGCACAACAACAATTTATAAACCAGATTTTTGAAATCACTCTTCTTCAAACAAACTCCTACCAGAACACTCCTGTCCTGTCTAGGCTAAGCTCCAGAGAGCAGAAGCCATCTGTAGAGTGGAGGGAAATTCCCAGTTCATTACAAGAGATTTCACAAAAGTGCATTTAGGAAGGAAGGAAAAATGTTACCCAGTGAGCAAACACACAGTCAGTATCCCCAGGGACATCAGCTACTGGAGAACAGAGCACATTCACTTTATCAGTAACTTCACATCACAGAAATTACCCTGAAAGGTGCCTCAGAAGGAACTTGCGGTCCAAGATCTGTCCTTTTGCCCATGTCCTGATTTTATCTTTTTTCCCAGCTGACAAAGAAATGGACTTGGGCATTTCTGAGGCTTGAAGCAGACTAATTTGCCCAAAACCATAAGAATGTCTTTCCACCCAGGCAGGTGCCACCATCCTTGCTTGCTCACAGGCTCCTGGCTTCTTTCTCTGAAGCAGCTGGACCTTTATTTGTTGGCAGGAAGGCACTAGAATAAATATATGAGTTTTCCTGTCTGATGTCACATTAGACACTGCTTGGCTCTCATGTGTGTTCTGGCTGGTGGTTTCACAGCCTTTGGGTTCTGCAAGCACTTCTTCTCTGGCATGAGAAAATTCCCCCTGATGTGCAAATCCACTCTCCTGTGGCACAGCTAAGTGTAGCTGAGATATTATATCCTAGCTTGGTGTCATACCAGAGATTTATGTGTTGCTTTGCTCCATTAATCAAACTTAAGATGTTCTGAGAGTTCAGCAGACAATTTATGTCCCATTTCTGTCAGTGCAGGAGGTGAACATTGCTGCTGTCTGGCTGAAGGGCTTTTCCACAGGTGCAGTTCAGTCACAAAAAGTTACCAACAAAGCCCAATGGGAGAAGAGTTTGGCAAGGATTGGCCACTGACAGGTGGATCTGGGGCAATCTGGGCATCAAGAACATCTGTGGAAATTGTCACATTGTCCCCAGAAACACAAACTGAGCATGGATTTAAGAACAGAGCTCCCAGCTCAGACCAGTTCATGCTCCACACACCAGGTCCATCCCATACAATATCCTTGCCCTTCTGCTGTGGTGCTCAGGGTCTGTGCTGAGGTCCATTAGCAGAACCCCAGACACACAGAGCTGCCACAAAGCCTTGGAAGTGACCCAAAATAGCTATTCAAACCCTAGTAAACAATACCCAGCTAATTTATGACCTAGCAATCATTTTTTAAAGCAGTGTTTTACACATTCTGCACTTGGTTAAAACCACCTAGTGAAGGGAGGGGAAGATCTGCCCTGCTGCATCATCTGGTGCAACCAGACTGGAGAGAAATGGGGGCCAGGACTGTGCAAATATTCAGCCTCATTTTACTGCAGCCCTTACTGCACTCAGTGTTAAAGGCCAGGTCATTTCAGTGCTTAATCAATATATCAGTACAGTCAGGAGACTGTAAAATGACAAGGAGAGTTCATATTTGTCTTGTTACTCCAAGACTGCTCATAAAGTCGAGTTCACAATCCCATAAAGGAGCCTGCATTACCCCAGTGGCTGGGAAGGAATTCCACATTGGCTTCCCATAGGCCTGTCCACTGAGAGAACAGGAAAAGGTAATAACAGGGTAAGTAAGAGTAAACTGGAATAAAGCCAAAAGTAAGGCCTACAAATCTAGCAGGGCAATCTCAGCTCATAAATACGGCCCACCACGTGGATACTCTGAATAGACTTTTGCCTGACAGAGGCAGACTGATAAACTCTTGGTATAAAAACACCATGAAGTTTTCACAGGCAAAAGCCGTTTATTTTCACATCTGTTTTGCCTGCTTCAAAGTGAGGTGGAAATTTTAGCACCAATACATTAATCTGGGCATCGCTGTTTCAAGAGCCAGGGATCATTGGATTGGCCAGTGTGAGCCATTTGGTCCCCACTACATTCAGAGCCAGGAATCCAAAGACAACACTCAAGGTTTAGCCAACAAGGCAGTTTTGCTGGGGTTGTAGCTGCAAATTCAGAGGTGATATGGGCAGAAAGAATATCCTCTGATGATGAGACAGGTTAGAAGAATCAACAAGAAGAAAAAATATATAAAGTTTGATGGGCAAAAGAAAAAAGCAGAGGGGGGGGAGGGACAAAAAGTAAAAAGAAGATAAAGAGAGAAAAAGAAAGAGAGAAAAAGTAAAAATATAGGACTGATGACATGCGGAAATTCACAGCAGGGCCCATAAGGGGCAAGATGTAGAAGGAGAATTAAAATGTGATATGCAAGCTGGGTAGACTCTGGATGTATTTTTTCCAGAGCCCTTGCAATTCTTATCCCTTGTGTGGGGGAAGAGTAATGGCAGGACACCACCAATCTCTTTAATCCCCCTCAGCATTTCCCAGAGGTGACCAGAGCCAAACTGAACTGCACAAACCATCAGTCACTGCTCAGTGTGTGGCTCCACAGACCTGCTGCAAAACATCCACCGTGACTCCATGGACCACAAAGCACAGATAAGAGTCTAGGAGTTATATCCTCTGGCAAAGCATAGCACACTCGAGGTGGACTGATCCTCTACCCAAACAGCTTATCTCCAAATCATATTAATTACTGCAGCACAGCAGCAATTTGTATGTGCACCAAGGCTTTTTGCCAGAGCAGCTCTCTCAGTCAGATGCCACCAAGAAGGAGATGGGCCAGCAAAGCTTCACAGCAGAGTAAATTTCAAACTGAGTGCAGTTTCAAATTTCAGTGCAGCTTTTAAGTTTTTGAAGCACTGAAGGCGTGAGCTGATCTTTGCAAGAGGACCCAACCCAGTTTGCCTGTGCTCAGGGTGAGCCAGCAGGAGAGGCAGAGCTGGAGAACCCTGTCAGCAGAGATGTATGGCACAAGTCTCTTCATGTTCATCAGAAACATCAGCTGACCTGCACCTCCATGTGCCTCACAGCTGTCCTGAGAGCATCCTGCTTTGGAGGTGCTCTGCTGGCTCCATGCAAATTCCACCAAGGACTGACAGTGCAACTGCCGTTCCCAGCCGTAGAAACCATGTGTCCTCCTAAAGACCACCTCAGCCAGCTGGGCACTGCAGCTGGAAAATTGCCTTCAGCTGAAGGGTACATCTTCCCACAGCTGGTCCTTGAGCAGAGCAAAATCTGCAGAGCAGGTCTGGCTCCTGCATTTCTTGGCACAAGGGCGGACTGGAGGCTTGCCAAGATTTCAACTGGGGGGGAAAAAAGCACATTTCCCACTGCCTCCAGTGAGCTGTGCTGGCCACCTGTAACCCCCATTGCTTCTGAGAAGGCAGCCAAGAAAAGCAGGAGTGTTGCCAGTAACTTACAGACTTCATATCCCTGCTGGGGCATTCTGGGATTCCCTACACCACATGAATACCACGGCGCCAGGGAGGATTATTTTAAATTATTTATTCAAGTCAGGCTGAAGGAAGAGGATGGGGCATTTGGACTGTATCCTGTCTGTGCCCATCTCCTCACTCTTGTACTTCTTTCCCAAGCTCTTCCACCTTTGGGCATCCATGCCCAGTGTCCATGAGTTCCCCTGGGAGCAGTGCAGAGCTACCTCTGAGATAAGGAGAGGGAGTTCTCTCCCCTTCCCCACCTCTTCCATGCACACCACAAGGCAGCCCCAGCAGTGGGTGAGTGCAGCCCATCCCTCTCATCAGCAAGTCTGGTCCCCTCTGGGCCTTTGTACTTCCAGGATGTCAGGTTTGCTCTGTTGATGTGCTGACAACACTACTGAGTCACTTTGCAAGCAAATAAAGCTGCTGAATTGTCAGCCTGTCCAGTCACACTGGCAGAGACTTTCAGTCCAAGAGATTTCAAACAGGACATTGTTCCCCAGTGCAGGAGCTATTAAATTCCATAAGTTTGTAGCTGCTTTTCTATTACAAATTTTATCACCAAACAAAACAAACAAAAAAAAAATCAGCAAGATACTGTGTGATGTTTTCAAGTCCCTTTTATCTTTTTTTTTCCCAAAGTAATTATTACTCATTCCCAGCCCTCATTAACTGCAAGTTGTGATCACCTGATGGGCACCAGTCTGAGCCTCTTCCCCCATTCCTGACAAAGTTTTATGTTCATTCCTATGTTCAGCCACTTGTCCTCATATTTAAAAAATTAATAGTCCATGTGCTGCAACAATATCATTATTTTAAGTAACCTTCCTGACAAATGTTTGAAGGCTTCCTGTTGACTAATGCATGGAAATGGACTGCCCCCCTTTCTTTCCAGTTGAGTAGTAATGATTTAAGCAGATTAACTGGTTAACTAAATGTCAGTAACCCAGACCATGTCCTTTACATGAAATAACGCCGGTTACAGGAATCACCTCATAATGGGGTTCATCCAAAGGCAATGAGAAAACATTTTGTCAATGTCAAAGTTTGTCAATGGGCTCAAAACAAAGCTCAATGTGATTTCTGCTAAAGGAGTAAATATGCTGGATGTGATCCACAGACTAAGCCATGCTTTCCTTCATTTGCAACAGAATGTGGTCAACATCCCTGAAAATACTCAAGCTCCTCTTCCTTCCTGTCCTTCAAATCATCCACCACATAGCCCCAGGTACTAAACACTGCCACTTCACCTGTGATGGCACAGGGCAGGACAGCTGCACCTCCAGTGAGACCCATCAAACACCAGCCACTGCTGAAGCTTCATCATTTCACAGCCTGGAAGAAATAAAATAATAAAAAGCCCTGCCAATGATCCATGACCCAGCCACCCCAATGCCCATGGTGGGGAGGCGGGAATCCTGTGCTTTCAGTCCAGGATGTTCAGTTGGGGGCTGCAGAGACAGGCAAATATCCCCCTGTCTTTGGGACCCTGATGGCAGCAGTGTGTGCAGCTCATCACCCTTGGCCGTCTGTACAGAAATAAGATCTTGGCAAAAAGGATTTGCTTTTGTTGTGATTTAGGTTGCCTTCAGTTTGGGTGGAACAGATGTGCTTGGTTCAGGATGCCCAATGGAGGACACGTGCTGATGTGTCTATTGGCATTTTGGGATTAAAACACATCAAAATGAGGCCACTGACTTGTGCATAAACAACATTTCTTGTTTCTCTCTTCCAGTAACCGTGACTGTGGGAGGACAACAACACTTGCTGGGGCTTTATGACACTGCAGGGCAGGTAAAGGACTGCAAAACATTTATCATTTTCCTTTCCCTTTTCTTGTTACTATCATACACTTGGGTTTGTTGCTTGTAATGTTTGTGGAGTTTGTTGATTTTGGTTTGTTTGGGTTTTTTTTGTTTTTTTTTTCACAAATAATAACAATGTTTTGAGTTGTAATGGTTGAACTGCTGACCATCTCCTTTTTGTTTTCATTGTTTCAGCAGTAAAATACACACAAATACACTCATCCCTAAGATTGTGTTTTGCCTAATCAGAAAAACAAAGCCTGATGAGGCTGTGCAACCCCCCCATATATCCATCTCCTACTGCAATATGATGTTTTGTGTAGTCAGTGTTTTCTTACCTTTACCACATGGTGGCATTGAAGATACAGAGAATAATTCCCAATTTCAAGATCAGAAAACTGGTATAACTCAGCATCAGTCTATCAGTCACCAGTTGTTGATTTTTAAGTGGAAACCCAGCCAGATTTGCATCCATCCCAACATCCCAACATTCTTCCCCCGGGACAAGGGTGTCCATTACAAGAGAGTCTGTATCCCATGCTTACTTACATTTAGAATGCTTTTGCTGTTTCCACTGTCCACACTCTGATATGCTGTGATTGCACTGAAAACTGGCAGAATAATTTCATCCCCTGGAGTGGAGGAGAAATTATTTCTCGCTGCTTTGCTCTGCCAGCAGAAGGGCAGAAGAAAGTACAGGGAGCAACATAATTTTTGTGGTGAAATTTCCCTCTCCTGACTCCAAATGCCAGTGAGTGACAAAATATAGAAAGGGACATAGTCTGAACAGAAACCTGGCAAAAAAATCATCTGCTGAGAGAGGAGGGAGCAGGTTCCAGGTTCCTCACAGACTGGGAATGTTGTAACCCACATCCACCAGCTCCTCCAGTCAAAGCTGACACTGAAGCCAGCAGGAGAGAAAGCAGATTTGAGAACTTGCTTCACGCTCTCTGGGCTCCAGCAGCCCTGGATGCAGGGCTTTGCTCTCTCCAGGAGCTCCTCTTGGCTGTACCAGTTTTGGCCATGACTGACTGCTAAGAAAGGCACAAACAGTGCAGAAGGAGACCCTCCTGCCTGCAAAAGGCCACTTCTTGCAGAATATACTTTGCAGCACTATGCAGAGAGATCAAAAAACCCACACCAGAACAGAGTGTCACTTCCAGAAAAACCTGCACTCAGCAGAACTGGGGCTTTGATGCTTTGGGTTTCACTTTCTTTAGTTTTATTCTTATCATGTTTCTGTAGGCAGCATTACTCTTAGCTGGTTTGGTGGCCCTTACAGACCACACATCTTTCCTATCGACATGGTGCAAACGGATGATCCAAAAGCCAATCCCAAAATATGACCCAAAGCCTTTGCCCCATGTCCAAAGCCTGTTCAGTCTTTTATTTTGTGTTTGCAAACTCCAAGCTCAGAGCCTGTGTCAGGATCCATCAGCCCTGCAAGCCTTTGCAAGCCAGACTGGAGTTATATTCAGTTCCCAGTCAGTTTTCACCCCGTCCCTTAATATTCCTACTTGTTTTGTAGGGCTGACAGTTCCACCTGCCACCCATTTCTGCAGCAACACCTCCTCTCATTTGTCCTCCTGAGCCAGAAGGAACACTCAGCTGTCTCTTTGACAAGCCTCACCCCTCCATCCATTCCTCCACATCATTTTGCCATCCCCTGCTTCAAACTAGACAGTTCACCATCTGCCTCCAAACCCTTTCTGTAACTTGCCAAGCTCATGTCCCTTCCAGACCCTGGTCCAGAGGACGTGGCCAGAGCTTAGAGCCTGAATCAGCCCTTGACTAGATTGTCCCCGTGGAGGCTGGAGGGATGATGCTTCCCACATACTCCAGTTATAACAACAGATCATCTGGGTTGTTTCCTCCCTCCTTCTCCTTGTGCTGTGTGGCTTTCCAAAGGCATCAGTGTGAAGTCATAGCCAGAAATAGCCCTTGACACTGCGATGCTATAAAACATATGCTAATGAAATAACAATTGGAAAATGTACTCCTGCAGCAGGACCCTCTGTCAGCCTGAAGGGAGAGCTGGCAGAGACCCCACATTTGAGGTATCTGGCTTTCTGTATCCCTGGCACAAATGGTCCTAGGAGAAAAAAACTGGTCTTTTTGCTGGGTTGGACTCAGGTGCAAAATGCTTTAGCACAGTGTACAAGAGATAAGCACTACAACAACATAAAACAAGAACAAACAAACAAAACAAACACAAAACAAAACAAAAAAAAAAAAGGGAGAGCCAGTTTTGCTGCATTTTTGGGGCCCAAACACTGCTGAGCTGATGGCCAAGATGGAGGGGAGGGAGCAGCACCAGCTGATCTTGGCCCTAGCAAGTCACAGGCAAATAACTCAGCAGGTCTGGCATTTCCAGACCAAACCAGTGGTCAGCCAATGTTAACTGGGAAGCCTTGAGCTCCCTAAATGGTAGGCAGCAAAATGCAAGCATGATCTGGGAAAATAAATAAATAAAAATAAATTATTGATCAGCCACAGCCCAAGCCCACAAGGACTCAAGTCCCTTCCCAAACATGACTGTCACTCACTACAGCACCCCTCTCTGGATGTGCCCCATACCCATGCAAATGTTCAGTCCCTTTTTTACATTTTTAATGTGTTTGACCATCTTGGAATAAGAAATGACCCAGTAGGGCTGTCTTTTCCAGAGGTTCATTGCAAGGTTTCATAGCCTTCTCCTGGAGAGCAGGTACAGAGAAGGGGCCCTTGTCTGATGTGGTCTGGAGGATCCTGTACATGTACAGGAGCTCAGATTGACTCCTATCCCTGATATTTGTGTTTTAACCTGTCTGTGAAAAATCCTGTGTGCCCTGGTGGGAGGTGAAACCTCTGCTATGAGATGCATGGCTGTCCCTGCTTACAACTTATATAATGCTCTGTGCTAATAGCTCAAATCAGGAATGCTCTTCCTGAAAAAGGATTTCCAGGGATTCAGAAGAAACAAGGAAAATAAAATTAAATGCATGCTCCTGTAGCTGTCACAGCCAAGCAGAGCTCTCGTGGTTTTAATCTGTATTTTTAATGGTACAGTAAGTCCCAGCCCCTCTAAATATGCACGTCTGGAATATTGAAACTGGCTATATTCAGCCAATTTCTTCCCAAAACTCCTAGATGAGGATTCCTTGAGGCTTGCTGCCACCACGTGGCTGGCTCAGGAGCCTGACTGGCAGCAGCTAAACCAAAAACACAGAAAGGATCTTTGCCAAGCACCCGGTATCAGCCCGTGGTGGCTGTTCCACAATCTATCTCAGGTTTGATGTTCTGGGTTAAAATAATGTCCCATAATCCGGCCAGGCTTTCCTAACCCACAGCATCCACATAAAACTGTCTCTACAATGCAATTTCTCCTCTGATCTCATCACCTTGGCATCCTCTTTGTCTCTGTTATCCTCTGCTGGGAGATGGCTGAGGTCTCCAGAGCCTTGGATAAATCTCCTGTCACTGACTTTGCTTCTTCATGAACTGCATCACTGGTGTACCCACAAACATCTCTGAGGGGTTTTCCTGCTATTCCTTGAATGTAGAGATCCACTTTCCTGGGAGGTGATATAGCCAAACACCTCCTCTTGTAAATCCTTCTTCAGATCCACACTTTCTATGCCACTGGAGAACATTATGTCAGTCAGTTATGTCAGTTATGTCAGCTGAAAAATACTCTGGTTTTACCCCAAATACTGTGTCTGTGAGGGCTGGAGGTAGTAAATGAGAACTTACTCTTCCCGCCAAAGTGAGTTTGGGACAATAAACATCCAGTTAGACAAAACAAAACATTGTGTTTTAGGATGCTCTTTTAAACTTTTCTTTCATTACACAGAGCTAAATTTGGGCTCATGCTTCCTCTCAGAATAAATAATTAAATTTTGGGGGATTTTTTTAGAAACAGTGCAAACTGGTTTTGAGTAGTTTATTGGTATATTTTGGAAAGTAGTGTTGATTCAGAAGGAGTCTGTGTCAACTTATTAGTAGATAGTCAGTGCAAAAGAGACTTCAGAAAGGTGATTTGTCAGTCTCAATTCACAATTAAGTTCTCTCCTTTGTTGACCCAATCAAAGCAAGGCAGAAGTAAGGCTGCACTAAAACATCATCTATTCTGACACACACTGATTCAGTCCTGCATCACTTTCTCCTGCAGGACAGGCAGCAGCTTGCATTGTTCCTGCCCCTATATGGGTTTTCCCTGCCTAAAATAAATGTTCTCGAGTCTGAGAAACAGCACCCAGGTGTCTTTTTCTCCCCTTTTTATTAGCCTTATTCCCTTTTATTAACTAGTATGTATCTGCAAAGCAAATCCACACCATTTTCACACAGTTATAACCAAAAGCAACCAGACTGCAGAGATTTGAGACTTGTCCAGAATGCAGAAACCATAAACTGCAGATCTACATTGCAGTCAGGCTTGACAGCAGCATGTATTATTGTTTCCCACACTCCAACTTTGTGTTCCTTTCCCCTTTTTAAATTCTGGACCCCGTAAAAAAGCCTTTGGAACAGATGTATCCCCTCTAAAAAGCATCTGTTTCATTGCACTGAAGTTTTCTAACAGGTTTCATTGAACAGTACCCACCAGACACAGCTACAAATGCTCCCACTGTCAGAAAGAGCCAGGCTATCCCTTTCACATGGCTTGCAAAATCTCTGCTTGCTCTCAGCTTCTCAAGCCTGAAAACAGACCTGAATTCTTTCTTGAAACTCAGCTATCAAAGCCAGCTCATGACATATCACAGCTGTGATTCAAGTGTTTGAAAATTGACCCTATTCACCACTAGCCCATGGAGAAAACATCTCTCCTTCCACCATCCATGGCCTGTGGAAACACTAACTGACCCACAGTGAGTACCCAGGTACTGCAGGCTGGATTTGGTCTGCCTTCTGCTGTCAGAGTGTCTTCTGCTGAGTGTCACATTGCTGTGCACCGTGCAGGACTGTTCAGCATCACCTTCTGCACCAACATCTCCACAGATAACTCAATAGAACTTGTTCACACAATCACAGGATGATTGAGGTTGGAAGGGACCTTCAAAATTATCCAATTCCACACACACACACCACCAAGGATTCACTACACATACACCCCCCACCAGGGATAGGGAGACCTTTCACTAGACCAGGCTGCTCACAGCCCTGTCTAACATGGCTTTGAACACTTCCACAGATGGGACATCTTTCAGCTCTTTTTAGTAAAATGCTGATAAATCAGCACCCTGGCCCTGTGAGGGGTGGTTCCCCCCCATCTCTCCAGCAGCCACCTGGAGCTTAGAAGTGTGACTGAGTATGGACAGTGTTGACCACTTCATCAAACCCACCGTGACACCCCACCTGCAGTCATCCCCTCCTTGTGACACCCTTGCTGTTGTCCCCTGCAGGAGGACTACAACCAGCTGAGACCCCTGTCCTACCCCAACACAGACGTGTTCCTGATCTGCTTCTCCGTGGTGAATCCTGCCTCCTACCACAACGTGCAGGAGGAGTGGGTGCCCGAGCTGAAAGTCTGCATGCCCAACGTGCCTTACGTCCTCATAGGAACACAGGTAAAGCTCCTTCTGAGCATCTGGAAAGGTTTCCTGTTTAACTCATGGGAAATTCAGCCAGATTTTCCCATTAGAGGAAAACTCAGGGACTGGGAATGGAAGACAAGGTGCAGGTGTCCAGACTAGCAAAGATCATCCCATCTTTTTATTCAAATGTATAATAACGTGGCAACAAGTCATAAATACCTCTAGGGAGAAATGGTTTTGTACAGGTCTCTAGTGAGAAGAAAAAAACCATCAAAGTTTGTGGCTAGAAGCTGAAGCTAAACTTCAAACTCAATTTTAAGAATGGGAGTAATTAGCCAAATGACATGGGAAGGAAGTAGCCTCCCTTCATGTTTTTACATCAACATTACAACTGGTGACTCACCATCCTGCTTGTGCTACAGTGATTGTCAGACTGAATGATCAAACCCCTTGATTTTGGCCTTAAAATCTATTAATCTGTCAATCAAATAAAAATGTCTTAAATAATAGGTTTCTTACCAGGACACAGAGTGGCTAGAGACTGTGAGGGTAGGGATACAACCACATGGAAAATGTCAGAGCACTGGACAGTAACCGAAGTTAAATTAGAGAAACAGATCAAATTCTGGTCAAAGCCAAAATCTTCATGCCACAGGAAAGGCAAATAATTCAAACACTGGCTTTGTTTTCTACACTGGAATAATCTAAAACACCCATTTAAAAATAAAAGCATTGTCCTTTGGATCACACAGTATGAAAATGGACAGGTTTGAAATGCCAGAATGCTTCACTTTGATGTTTTCCGTGGAAACAAAGGATTTTGTTTCAAGTCAGATTGAGCTGTGTCTGTCTGGCCTCTCAGGGTGGGGTTTGGATGGGTTTGACCATTGCAGGGCTGCAGCAGCTTCCCCTACCAGTGGGGCTCTTTCCTCTACCACACCCATCTGAGCTGTGGCCCAAAAACTTGCAAAGGAGAATTAAATTCATGGTAAACTGGGGGGAAAAAAAAAGGTAAGTAAATGTGCACCTCATTTCTGAAGTATCACCCGAGTTGAGGAGTGATACAGATGCTCTGATGTTGATCTGAAAACCCACAAATATCTGCCTCAAGAATTACAGCACAGATTTTGTGTGTTTTCCACTAGATTGACCTCCGGGATGATCCCAAAACTTTGGCGCGGCTGCTTTACATGAAGGAGAAACCACTCACCTATGAGCACGGAGTGAAGCTGGCAAAGGAGGTAACAGCTTCTTTTGATGCCACAGGAAGCTGACTGAAATCTGATCACAGATTTCTGGGTTTCTTTCATTCAAGGCTCCTCCAAGGCCCATTGGTCCCAGCCAGAGATGAAAGCCTCTGTTCAAACAGGCTGGACCCAGGCACACACTGTGACCCCTGAGCCTGCACTTCTGCTGCAATACCAGCTCAAACATAGAATATCCTCAGTGAAAAGGGACCCAAAAGGGTCAATGAGTCCAACTCCTGGGCATGCACAAGACAACCCCAAAAATCATACCATGTGTCAGAGAGAATTGTCCAAACACTTCTGATCTCTGGCAGGTGCCATGACCAAGCACTAAGAGAAGCATTGAGGAACACAGGGCAGCAGGTAGCAAATGGGCAGCAAAACTGATTTACTGCCTATTTTATCTAAGTCAAGTGTTTCTTGCTCAGGGTTCTGCCAGGAGATGCATGTGGCAAACCCCTCTCTGCAGTCAAGCCACCTCCTGTCAAACTCCTCCCTATCCCTTACAAAAGCACAGACAACTGGATTCCCACTTATCCATTGCACTTCAGGCAGGAGAGAAGGTGCTCCTAAAGTTTCTGTGATATTGTGCATTTCTCCTGGAAAGGTAGGGGGTTAGAAGCACTCCCCAAGCCCTGGGATGCAGGATTCTGGGCCCTGGCCTTGTCCCCTTATATGCTGCAGGTGCTATTATTGTCCCTGGCCCTCAAAATCAGAGCATCCATGAGCAGAACAAGCTGAATTAGCCACAAGGTTGCTGAACAAGCTGAGGATGCTTTCCCAGGCCTCAGTGGGTGTTTGTGTCAGGCCAGCATACCTGTAAGACCCCTATCTCAAAATGATCCTTCCCCATTCCCAGGCAGCAGCTGGAAGCCCTCCCCAGGCAGCAGCTCCCTGGGAATGGCAGAGGCAGGACAGAAGAGTGACAGTTCAGGGGAGAAGAGCCAAGTGTGTGAAGAGGTTCAACTGCAACCCAGCTTTCCTCAGAAGCCTCCCCAGCTGCACAGGCAGGAGGCCAAGCTCCTGGTCCAGCACTCAAATGTGGGTGCAGCCCCCCTCTCTCTGGAGGGTCCTGCAGGGAATTCCTGCAGCCCATTCACCCCCATGTGGTGGGATGCTCATGTTGATGCTGATTCCTGCTCTCTTGCTCAGGATGACCACATGAGCTTGTCCCTCCACCCCACAGGCAACCAGATAAAAAACAGTGAAATTATCTGACCCTTTTCTAAATGTAGAAAGATGCTGGGACAGCATCACTGTCTCTCCCAACAGTGGATACTCACTGTCATTTTCCTTCTCTTTCAGATTGGAGCCCAGTGCTATCTGGAGTGCTCAGCACTCACACAGAAAGGCCTTAAGACTGTCTTTGATGAGGCAATCATGACCATTTTCCACCCCAAGAAGAAGAAGAAGCGCTGTGCAAAGTGCCACAGATGCTGCACCCTTGTGTGACATCCCCTGGGCAGCAGAGCCAGCTGAGTTCAGTGAAACCAAGCAGGTTAGAAAGGCAATGAAGGTCACATGCAACTGAAACGGGGAACATGACCAGAAAAGGGTCCTTCTTACCCAAATATAGGAGCTCTCTGTTCTGTGGAGCCTCCAAGCTCTATCACCCTTGGCCAACTCCTGTCTCTGTGCTTTCCTAACCCTCCAGAGCTGTTTTGCAGCCTGTTCCCACTGCTGCAGACTGCACCAACAGAAACCAGGATGCCTGCTTGGCTCCCCACCTTAGGAATAAGGTGAGGGTGGCTTGTGACAAAACAAAGAGCTAAAGACAGCAAAAGAAACAGGAGAAATTCCTTTTGTGGCCTTAAGTAAGAATTGATCAAAATTAGGAATTTGGAGTCCTTAGGAATTGAATCTGAATTGACTGAAAGCACATGGAGATCTGTAGAAATCTAATATGTAAGATATACACTATAGGTAGGATGTACTTTAATACTGTTTTCCTTTTATAAGACTTGCTAGTTCAGGAGATACTTTAGTTTGTTCAAACCACATGGAAGCAAAGGTGGAGTGTTGTTTTCAAGTAATAGTGGAACTTCACAGCATCAGGATGTTGCTGCACCCAATCTATCAAAATGGATCAACATTTACCTCCAGACTCAAGGAATGTTCTTACAACTAAAAAAAATGCAAATTACTGTATTTTTACAGAGGAATGTTCAGGCTGAGCCATGTTTCCATAAGCTGGGAAAGGAAGTACAGAGTTGTAGCATTAATGTACTGAAACAAAGAAATTCTGCCACCAAAGAATATTGCCCTAGACATGAAATAGCAGCATGGAACAATCTCTCTTCCAACTGAGAACAAGAACGAGGCACATCACCATGGCAACTGAGAATTTACCTTATAGATCACCTGGATTTCTACATCTCACCCAACAGCCAAGAATAGAAAAAATATATATATAAAGCCAAAGGTCATACCGACTTTAAGTGCTTAGAGGTGATCCAATTGCCTTAAAATTATCCTTTTTTTATGAAGTATTTCTGTAAAAACCTCATCAAAGTGGAGTTGTGAACTTCTTGACTTATTGTAGCCTCCCTCCTCCCACCCGTTTCCTCTCTCTCTGCTCCCATTTTTCCATCTTCACAGCAAGTGCTGTTCCACAGTGGCTGCAGTCCTCAGGAGTGATCTTTTCCACGAGTGGCAGATGATGGGCTGCAGCCAACAGCATGGAGATGGGAAGTCCAGCCCATTGGGCAAGGGAAGCTCCTGTGATGTCCCCTTGCTGCTGGGGAAATTGTGCCTTTTCACTAAAGCCTCTCCCAGGGTCCTGCAGCTTTGCACATCACAGCACACAGACACTCAGAGGAGAGCTCCAAGGGTGTCTTGTTGCCTGCAGCTGCCTCTGGTACCCTGGCAGTGCCACGAGACTGTCTTGTCATGGATTTCATTCCCCAGGCAGGAAATCACAGCACCAGCACACACAGATTTGAAAATGTAACTCCTTGTGTTTGTAGCCAGCCTGTCCAGAAGTGCCAGCAGGGACAAAGTGACAGCAGTGCACCCTCCCAGCCCGGGGGCAGGGGCCCTGCTCCCCTCTGCACCCCATTCCACGAGACTGGCAGCCCTCTCCTCTTGGGAAGCACAGGGTCCTGGCTGAGAGCACAGTGTCACCAGACAAAGCAGGAGCTCCAGGCCTGGTGCAGCCCAGATGGCAGCAGGAGCATGGGAATGGCAGCCAGGGCACATGGAAGGGACCAAGCTGGGTGCAGTGTCCTGTCCTGCATCAGGACCACGCTCATGGGTCTGAGCTCCTCCTTCAGCACAAATTCAGTTTCATACAATTGTAGAATGGTTTGGGTTGGAAGGAACCTCAAAGATCATCCAATCCAACTCCCAGTTTACCACGGACAGTTACAGAAACCAGCTCTGACACCCCAAAACATTTCCAGGGAGAAATCAACAGTTCTCTTGGACAAAAGCCATCAGACTCAGGCAAATGCTTTGCTCTTTTTTTTTCCCAGTGGCTTCCACTCACCACCCCTTTCCCCTTGCACACAAACATGGATGAAAACAAATTGTGCCGTACCTGAGACAGACAAGTTCTCCTCATTGCTGGTGATTTTTGGTGCATATTTTCCATTTGGCTTTATTATGTCCCAGGCATTTACTTCAGATGGTCTGGCTGCTAAAGCTCTGCTCAGAGTGAGGTGCAGGGGTCCCTGCCATGCCCCAGAGTTTGTGTCCATCCCCAGGCAGAGCAGACAGTGTTCACCTCAACAGGACACCGTCTATCAGCTGAACTATAATGTGTAAAAATATATTAGAGGAGTATGAGCAGAACTAGGCATGGATTAAATAAATTAATATTTAGGCTTACAACATGACTAGAAGTCCACTGAAACAACAAAAACAACAACAACAAAGCCTTTAACAGATTTCAGGGAAATTATATCTGCACTGTGCTGCCTTTTACTTCAGTGGAAATTAATTAGGATGATTGTTTTAGCTCATGTAGGTTGCTGGAGAGTGATGTATGAGTCTCTGGTGGAAGGTGAAGTCTGGTTTAGCTGAAGCACAATGCAGATGCTCAGGTTGAAGCTGCCTGGTTTTCTTAGAGCTTCAAAAAATGTGGAAATAGAGGAAATAGAAAATCCAGAGTGACAGCTGAGCTCATCCTAACGTAACAAGCACACTGGAAAAGTGAAATGGAGCACCCTGGAATGCAGCAGGGAAAGCCACAAATAATCAAATTGGTTTTTTGTCTGCCACTGAGTACCAGGAGTGATTGTTAATCTTAATGGAATGGCATAGGATCAGCAGTAAAATCAAAAATCAAGTGGGAATTTGTAGCATTAATGTAACTGCAGTGGTTTGAGAGAAATTAACTACAAAACATATGGTGATGGAGAAACTAAAATGTCCTAATGTGTTTAACTGCAGCATCCTGAACAAATCCTTGCATAGAGGAAGCAGACAGAAAAAATGTTAATATACATACAAAAACTGTTAAGGCTAAGCAGGAGTTTCTTTGCACTTACAAAATGAAGCACGTCAAGCTTGTGAGGAAGTAAAATTTCAAGCTGATTTGGACCAAAATTTGAATTCTGGAAGCTGAAAGAGAGGGAGAGTGGTCACAATCCACTGAGAAATGGCCTCTGCATTCCATTTATGCTAATTTTTCTTCCAGCAAAAATAAATGTTTTTTGAAAAGCCATGTTTAAGGCAGATCCCATAAACATTATTCCTGTGTTAGGGTATGTACACACAGCTGTCCATGAAATGTGGCAATTTATCAAGGATCTGCCCTGTCACATTATTTTTTTGGGGAGGCAGGGACAGCACAGGCCAAGAGGCTTTAGAAAGGGATTGTAGGCAGATGTAAGGAGAGTCATTGACTATCTCGCAAGTCATACCTAATGCCTTTTTTAAAAGCAGCAGATGGTGTGTGAACAGGCAGTAAAGCTTATTTTCAGAAAAACCACAACACCAGACATAGTGCAAGTGCAGGCATAAGGGCACAGATACAAACTTCAAGTTATTTTCAAGCATCATTAGTAATAAGGAAAGAAAATCAATAAAGGACTGCCAGGTGAAAGGAGATGGGTTTACTCACTGTGAGATGAGCTAGAAATCAGATCCCAATTTCACCTTAAAAGGAACGCTGTTAAGGAGAGTCATAAAGGTTAGAAACCATCCCTGGAACTTATTTGACAACATCCCCTTAATGCAGCTGATGCCAAAGCCTTTCCTGACAGACCTGCCTTTGCTAATAGTTTGCTGTCATTTCAGAAGCACTCACAACTTGCAGGAAACTTGCTGGATCTTTGAAAACCCATCTCCTTTGGCCTCTCCTGAAACCTTCCCGTTCTACCAAGAGTTTTTAAGTTGAAGCTGCAGTTTCAGAGTTCCCAAAGTATTTTCATGCAAACCCCTGCAAGGAGATATTAGAGGTATTTGAGAGAGATCCCAATTCATCAGAGAGTTGCTACCACATTAAAACCACCTACAGATGCCTCTGCCCTTCAGAGCCCTGTGAAAACACCAGGACAGTGGAACTGGGACGGTCCTGCCACTTCCAGCATGACTTGAAGGAGGTCCCACAAAAACTCACCGTTTGTCCTGTGCCTCTCAGAGCTCTGGAAAGTCGGGGAGAAGGCAGAAACAAGGCTCTAACCCCATTCGGGTCCATTCTCACTTGTTCAACTGGATATATGCCCTGTGTAGGTACATAATTCACCCCAAGTCCAGTATGACAATCAAAACAATCATTTCAGCAGCTGACATTGATATTTCTCACCTTTTTTCTCTTTTGAAGCACTCAAAGCATTCAAAATGGACACAGAATTAAATATAGCACTGCATCTTAATATGAAATAAAGTTATTCCAAATACTTTCATTAAAGGGACAGATTTTGGCAGTCCTCCTCATACTGAAGAGAATCTCACTTCACAAAGAACTGTCTCCAGGTTGTTCATGTCTCATTCAACCCTACTGGCACTGCTCAGGTCATGAGGGAGGCTAATTGGTGATCCCTCCTTGTAGTTTAATTACCAGAAAACCTCTTCCAGCTACTCCAGTGTTGGTGGCCTGTGTTCTTTTGAATATCTTTAGGAATGGTGACTCAATCACTTCCCTGGGCAGCCTATCTCTTCCTTTAATTCATATATGAAAGATGCCCATCTGCTTTTGTACCTTGCTTAGAGCCTGTGACTTTTTCCTGTACCTTTTTTCCCCAGGTGACACAGCAAATACCTGTTGACTCACCACACAGAAACCTCATCTGGATTAAAAATAACTTGCAGTGGCATCAATCTGTCTCAGGCCAGGATTATCTGAAAGCACATTTGTCTTCTCCAACAAAGGAATCCATATGCTCATGTTGGCCCAGGGACCATTTGTTAAACAAAGAGGTAGTATGTAGGAATCTGGCTGCACATGCCTTTCTCCATGTATTCTCTTTTTCCCCGAGGAGCACCTGCAATGTTGTTTTATCCTACATTAAAAAAGGAAAATCTGGAAATAACAGAACATTTTGTTGGTTCACAACTCTATAGGACTGGAGGAGCATCTGCTGTGACAGGAGGTGAGCATGGAGTGACCCACATCAGATAACTCCTAGACACATTTGAGCTCTTTGCAAAAATGAAGACAAATTTCCACTATGAATGTTTATTTTCCTCTTCGTGAATAAAGACCATCTGAAAGCAGGAAAAAGCCTCCCACTGATTTCGGAAGTGGCTTGTGATCTCAGCTGTCTTCACCTATCAAAACAAAACAGGAATAGAAATATTTTTGCATCAAAAAGGCAGGACAAAATCACCAATTAGAAGTCATGAATGCAACAGAATCACTTCTGCTTTGGGAGAGCTGCAAAATCAGGGTCCAGAGCCACATTTATGCAGTTTGATCCTAAACATTAAATTTCATTTTAAGATATTAAGGGGGCACCCGTAACTAAAACAACAACAACAACAACAACAACAACAACAACAACAACAATCTTCAAATTCTCTTTTCTTTGTTTCAGTTAAAGCTTTCAGAAACATGGGAACAAAAATCTGTTGTCTTGGGCAGTTCCAGGAGCCACACCATAACAGCAAAAAGAGTCAGAAGCTCATTGCAAGAGGAAAATGAGTTCAGAAACCCAGAGCAACAAGCAAAAAAATCATGTGAATTGCTGTCAGTGGTGAAAAAATCTCTTTGACTTTGAAAATATGGGTCCCCACCTTTTTTTCAGATTGTATAGACCATAATGCAGTGTTTGGCTGCTTCTAACTCTAATGGTAGGGTGGGATTTTCAAAGATGCTCTATGTTGGCTTCATTGCAATTCTCATGAATGCAATGGAAAATTTCAATGGGGTCCACACATGACTAATATGGAAAATGTTTGAGAGTCTTTATATTTCCTCCTTTTCTGACCTTTTGTTTTGGCTGACCAAGATTTGAGCACACAGATACACTGAGCCAGGTCCAAGAATCCTTTATACCTTCTGGCTGATGGTTAAGGACTCCTGAAAGGACTTGGGGCATCCAAAGACTTTGCTGATCTCACCTTTGGAGGCTGGATCTGAAATGCCTCAGTTCAACCACTACTGAGCTGAAGATGAAAATTACACTACATTAACAGTGTAATATTCAAGATAACCTGGTTATCTTTGCTTAAAGACCCTAAACTCATTGCTGTCACTTAATTTCATCTCATGCCATTCAGGACACCAGGTTTGATGTGGTTTTGATGAAGATCAATTTGACCTCTCACTGATACTAAATCTGGTGAATTTTGACTTTGATTGGAGGTTAATGAATTCAAAGTAAACAGTTGTCACCAGTCTACAGTTTCCAGATCTTCCAACACAACATTTGTTTGTATTGATAACATGCAGAAAAATTTGTTTGAAGTCTGTCAAAGTAGTTTGTGGGTAAACCATATCCAGGGTGTGGCTATCATGTCACCTCTCTCAGTACTTTTCCCCTAAATAGGCAGCTGCTGTAACTGCATCACAGACCTGGCAGGCACTGAACTGCCCTGTCAGCATGGAGCAAATGAGCCCAAACTCTCCCCAAACTTGTGAATATTAATTCACTAATAAGCAATAACAAAAGGTTGTGTGAGAGGGGAAAGCCTTCTTCACTTATGAGCAGAAGTCACTCAAACCCAGGGTGCCAGGTGGGAAATGCTGCACAGGAAGACATGGTGTGATGCCCCAAAAAATATGGATTGAGGCTGGTGAATGGGCTGGGAGGTGCCTCTGTGGATCACACCTGGGGCTCAGCAGCACCTTGAGACTGGGAGGGCTTCAGAGAAGGCTGCAGAGAGGAGCAGGGAGATGGAGTGAGAGGACAACTGAATCCAGTTTAATGTGTCATGATGTTGATGCACTTTTACAAATACAGGAATTTCACTGCACAGAGATTCTCTGCTCCCCCAAGAACACAAAGACAAGGACATTTAATTCCTTTCTTTTTGTGCTTACTTGATGGTAATACCTAAAATTATTCCTTAAAAAATGCTTAAAACTAACAATTCAACAAGTTACTCGGATTGAGTTTGTGAAGGAGATGTAATGACCTCGACACAAATCAGGACCTAACTCATCACCAGTCAGGTCTTAGCCAGTTGGGAGAAAGAGTCACTTACTTGATGTGAGCAACTGAATTTTTCTCTCTTAAAAGTTGCTGTGTGCAATATTGCTGGAATATGGGGCTGGTGGAACCAAAGGATGGGCACTAAAACAGTATGTCTGACTTTTGAGTGGTATGCCTTTTTTCCAAAGATTAACCAAACCTTCAGAATTCAAAGCAAAACAATTTCAAACCAAGGAAATTCAGTTTTCAAGCAAAAGCGTTCTGCATAGTTTAAAAATCATGTAAGCACTATTAATTTCCTATTTACAGCACATAATTCTGTACTCTTTTGTTTATCATCTTTTAAACATGTAATTACTGTATATTGTAATGCACATTAATATCGTTTATTGTACATAGTTTATTTTAACAAAATAAATGTATTTCAAAGTATTTTGACAGCATCCTTTTGGGGAGGTGTGCAGTTGTGTTTATTTTCTTAGATGCTAATCACATGCACCTTGCAGGTCATTTCAGGTAGGAAAAACACCCACCAACATACTGTCAAAGAAGATGATGAAGCTGTGCACCCTGTGGCCCAGCAGCCAGGGCAGGTAGAGTCAGGAGGGGAAGTGAAAGGCTTAAGGTGATGAAGAAGTTACATGAGGAAAGACAGCCCTGCTGGTCTGGAAACAAGAATATGACTGGCTTCAGTCTTCCAGGGATTCAGTGCAGAGATGTGGACCTTATTTCTTTTAAAAATAACAAAATTAATTTAAAAAAAAAAAAAAGTGCCTTTGTTACCTAGCTGTTCATTAAAATTCATTTCAAGACCAGAATAATCTCATTGACCAGCTGGTCTAGTCTTCAAGTTAAGCCTAGAAATCCCACCATTCCTGAACAACATCCCTCATCTTGATTGGACCAAAGCAAGTTTCACCAGAGAAAGGCTCTTTTCATGTTCCTGCAGATTGTGAACCCCAGCAGGTTTAACTAGTCCTGCCTGGAGCACTTGTAGAGAAAAGACAAAGGATATCAAAGTTTATTCCTAATAAAAAGGCACTGCAGCCCAAATCCCTGGCTGATATAGAAGGAAACATCTTCAGAAGAGCAGGACAATCCAAGAGGGCACAGCATATAGCCTGGAATATATTTTATTCACCTTACCCCAGAGGAAGGTGGTATTACTCACCAGACTTTCCATGGCCTGATTTCATCTGGGAAGAGCTGGCACGGAGGACCCACAAGTCCGGGGCTAACAGCAATGTGCCAAAGGCATCCTCCAGAGCAGAAAATTCCTAAATTGCTGCCAGATAAGGCTGGATGGATGTAGCCAAGTTAAGGATGCCTCCATGCAGCCCTGATGCTTTCACATTTCCCTGAATACCCACAGCTGGCTACACTCCCTGGCAAGATGCTGGGCGAGGCAGGCTTTGCTCTGACCCTGGGTGCTGGTTCCAATGTTTTCATGTCAGTACAATGAGAGCAGGAGGCAGCTGCCTGTCCCCTCTCCCAAAGAGAAATCCAGTCAGTGCAGGGAACACCCATCTGGGGAAGCATCCTGCCCTCCCTCTCAGGGCAGCTCAGCTCTGTAGGTGGGGTAAATACATTCATTTCTGGCAGGGTCATTTGGGCTGGCCACACCAACTGCAGGGGAGATGAGCTGCCAGGGCCAGTGGACTGCTGTGGCTGTCATAGAACATTACAGCCTGTACACTGCAGAACACACCGGAGGGAGGACAAAAATCACCTGAAGCATCACTCCCAGTGTCCAAAAGGGAAACTGAGGCACAAAGAAATCCACTGCTTTTTGTGGGAGAGAGAATACCTGAGGTGTCATGGCCTTTGTGACAAACACTCCTCGCAAACACATACCGAAGACAGACAAGCTGTTCAACTGCTTTGGACAGGTTGGGTGGTGACATCTAATTAAATGGCTTTAAAGAGCATTAAAATACTCCCAAGGAGGTGATGTTTGCCTGGGAAGAAGCTTCTCATACTGTGAAATATGTGGGCTGTCTTGACAGCCTACAAATTCTGAGCAGGATGAACCACCCCAGCTGCAGCATTAAGGATGTGAAAACTAAAGACCTGGTCACAAGTTGTGACAGAACAAGGAGTAATGGTTTTAAACAAAAAGAGGGTTGATTTATACAAGTTTTTTACAGTGAGGATGGTGAAACACTGGCTAGAGAAGTGGTGGGTGCCCATCCCTGGAAACATTCTACGTGAGGTTGGACAGGCTCTGAGGAATCTGGTCAAGTGGAAGATGTTTCTGCTTTTTGCAGGCAGGCTGGACTAGAAACAACTCAAACTATTCTGTGATTTTAAGTATGAAAATTGATGTGAATTTAACAGAACTAAGACTTACTGGTATAATAATTTCTGGGGGGAAAGTTCCATATTTGCAATCTGGTGTTCATTGGACTTCTGTCACTCAGGGCAGATCCACAGCATCTCTTTTGCTCTTCTCCTTGAAAAATCACCTCAAAGTGGCCTTTTGCTGACTTGGTTTCAGTCAGGACATCCTTCCCACCTCCCCCTCTCCTCCTCAGGCTGGCTGCATCTGTCAAAACCCTTTTCCCACCCTGCACTGTTTTGTTCTGATCACTTGCTGAGGCTTCTACTGTCTTACCACGTCCGTCCGGGTACAGCCCTGATTTCCTGCTGGCTGCAAAGGAAGTAAATTTGCCACTTTCTAACCCTGCCTCTAATCCTGAGACTGCAGCACAGCCAGACTCCATCAGAGAAATTCAGTGAAGGAAATGACTTCACACCAAGGAGATGTTTTGCAGGTGTTCACAGCTCTGGCAAAGAGTTTGTAGGAGCTTATAGATATTCTACGTGAGAAATCTCTGCACACAGAAAATAGGGACACATTGCTTTAAATTGCTTTCATACTACAGTTTTGAGGTTTATTAAGGACACAAAACAATTTGCAGGTTTCCCATAATAACTGTAATGCCAATTGACAATATCAGAGGGATCATGAGGTGCAATTTGAAACAAAACATGAGGACTTTTTAAAGGGTAGTTAAACTCTCCATCAGCAAAAAAAGTGCTTCTGATGCTGTTGGACACAGCAGTCTCTATCCAGAATTACAGAAGGTAGGGTGATCTTCCTACTCAGTCAGAGCACAGCTTTTACAGATAAAAAAAATAACAACTAATAAATTGCAGGTTAAATTAAATCTGTGTGGACCTGGGGTAGTTTCAAGCACTCATCCCTGTAAATGAAGGTGACTGCATCCAGGAGACAAGGCACTGAGTGGGGGCAGACAGGTGCAGGTATTACTCTGAGCAGCAATTCTCTCCTAATGGCTATCTGAGAAGGTGTCTTTGTTTTGTGAACTCCTGTGGGCCTCTCCCACTTGGCAAATCTTCCTTCCTTCACTTAATTTCCCATTTTGCTCAGGGGAGAAATGAGGGATGAATGTGAGTGTGTCCTCCTGCAGGTGGGAGCCAGGGAACAAAGGCACTTGTGTGGCTGTGGACACAGGGGGCTCTTGTGGCAGCTCCCAGGTGTCCCCCTAGTTTGTAAAGAGTGGGTCTGAGGAGGTGTGAAGTGTCCTGTGGAACATCTGCTCTCTTTCCTGCTCTGGACTTGTCTCACCCACCATTACTGGACACTCCACAGCTTTGATGCAAGCACATCTGGCCATCCCCCTGCTCCGTGTGCACTCTCAGAGGAGCAGGTCTCCAGGGAGCTGAGCAGCTCAGGGAACTGTGGGAACACCCTTCCCCAGCCCCCTCTTTCCCACCACCTCAGCCAGGGGCTCGCTGAAACCAAATCATGATCATTGTGTTTTGGCTTGGTCCCTCTGACTCTGGAAATTGTCAGGAGAGATGCCTTGGGCTCTGCAGAGTCTCACTGATTCCACATGAAGCCATTTCCCCTCCAATCCCTGGACAAAAGCAGATGCTTCTGCACATAATGTGTTTCTCTCTTTTTTTCAGGAATTGTCCCTTGTGAGATAACTTTTTTTTCAACACAATAGCTCCAATAAAACAAAGCACTGAAATACATGCTTAACTGTAAAATCCACTGATATTAGGCAAAACACTTAATCATGAGCTTAAGTCCTTGGCTGAGTCAGGGCTGAGTATGCATTCTCCCTAATTTCAAGGTAGTAATCTGAATACTTATTTCCATTTTGTTGGCCTGGAGACCTTTCTCTTTGACTGTTACTCCTGAATGACTGCAGGGTAAGATTAACTAATGGGGGTGGGAGGGGAGGTGGTGGAAATGTTGGTAACTGCATTTACCTTACTGGGAAGAAGCTAAACCCCAGATGAATCAGGCTGTTATGGAGGAGGCAATGCCTTTGTGGGATGTTTCCACACCCCAGTGGCCGTTCAGTCCAGGTGCACTTTGTGCAGGGAGAAAGGTCTCAGAGAGTGAAAAACTCATGAGGAGGAAAGAAAACCGCAACATTTCTTTTTACCACGAGATTTGCTATTGTAAGGCTGTGGGTTTCTACAGCAATAATGCTTTGAGCAGCATTAGGAGAGGAGAGGGGATTAAGCCTCACCTGCCCAGAAAAGTCAGTGATTAGGAGCATTACAGGGCGAGATCAAATTCTGGGCTGATTTACACCCTCCAGAATGCCAGAGGTACCGAGGGCACGAAGCTGGGGGAGAATCCGTCCCCTCCTCGCCTAAGCTGGGACGGGAGCTCAGTAAGTCTCACACTCGGTGGTGGCAGTGGAGCAGATGTCACAGTCACAGCGGATGGCCACCGGGTAGGTGTAGAAGGGATCCACGTCAGGGGCACACCTGGGCAGCTTCACCGTCACCATCCTGGTCTCGTTGTAGGTGCAGATCCGGTGGTGGGACTCGATGTAAGGTGGCTCCAGGATGGGTTTCTGCAGGGCAGAAATGCCGGCCTCAGGCAAGATGCAAGACAAATATCTGGAGCCCCAGTTTCCTCAAGGGGATTTTGTGTAAATAGAGGAGCTACTGGATCAGGTGGAAGGGGCCATGGATATAAATTTTAGACTACATCCTTCAACGCTTGCCTCTTGGAGCCCTGCCATGGCGGGGAGTGGGTGTATGTATGTGTTTCAGTTTGTGTAAAGCATAAAGCTCCAATTAAAGCCTGCTTGAAGGAAGACAAAAGATTATCCCAAAAGCTGGTTTTTAGCAGAGTATGAGTGTTCTGACCAAATGCTGCCAAAAGCAGCTGCTTTCTTCCAAAAGCATTGATTTTCCATTAAACACATTCTGCTGAAAACCCTTCATGTGCACAAGCTGCCTAAGAGCGGGGGTGCATCCAGGTGCCAAAGGCTGGGCTTTTTTCTCAGCCAGACCTGTCTTCCCTGTCAGGCTGCACTTCCCACAAATCCCAATGGCTGTACACTGTGGGGAAAGCTCTTGGCACAGCAGCCAGCATAGAAGTCTGCAACTCCTCTGGAGAAAATCAGCTTGGTCAGAGACTTCAGCCATCAGAAGATGATGGGAGCCTGAAGGCCTTGAAACCCACCCTGCCACGTGGTATCACAGCGGCATTGGTTTTGCAGAAAAATCAGTTTTTCCTCAACAGGGACACCCATTTTCCAAGGACTCCAGGAAAGGGCAGCACACACAGGAATGGGAGCCCACTGCCTAAGGTAACACACCCAGAAGACATTTTAATTTCTTTCTTTGCCTCTGTGCTGTGCAAAGAGCCCTCCCTGGGAACCAAGAAGGACAGAGTGGGAGAGAACAGATGCAACATTTCAGCAAGAAGATGTGCAGAAGCCCTCCCTCTTACAAAGGCCCATCCGAACACATCGTGGTGCCTTCTGGAAGCTGTTGAACCCACAGCCATGTGCATTCAGCTGAACTACACACAGGGGTACTGCAGTAGAGCAAGAGAGGGTCTGAGCTGCCACAGGAGTAGGGGGAAGCAGGGGTCAGGAGATCCCTCACAGGCACCCCGTCCCAGTGTGGAATCTGGCCACTGGTGGCCTTTTCCCTCATCCCACCAAGTCATAAAGAAGGGGAGCCAGGGATGGCACACAGACCCTGGCTCCTTCTCTGGTCACTCATGCCTTGTCTTCATGTGGACAAAATCCCTCAGTTACTCAAGGTTTTCTGAATAAATTAAACTGGGATTGGCCCCTTGAGCTTTCCAGTTACAGAACGGCAAAGACAGTCAGAAACTTGTTCTCTGACATGTGTGTGGATATACTTATGCTCTTTCTTTCTCCCTCCGTACACCCCTAAAACTTAAGTACTTCATATTTATACAGGGCTGTGACTTAAAACGGGACCAAATTAGAAACAGACGTTATCTTTGGGATTTGCTTTTTGGAACAAAATATATTACTCATCAATCGGGAGCTCCATCTTAATCTCCAAGGAATACTCTTTTTCCGAGTGAAGCAATAAAGGCTCTCTCTCCTTAAGTGTTCAAGCTGTAAGAGGCTTTCAGACTGCGTAGTAAGAGCATTACATAAGTGCTTCATTAATATCATCACATGGCTTCCATTCTCCTTTGGGGCAGCGGCAGGGGGGAGGGGACAGCCACCAACAAGTGGCAGCCAGGGGGTCACAGAGCAGGACGCTGTGAGGGGGGTGTCTTCAGAGGGCTTTTCCTGGGGGGCAAGTAGCAGCCAGGGATGTCCCTGGGTCACAGCCTCACCTCCCAGGTCTCGCAGCGTCCCCAGCAGGCGTCCGTGGTGACCCGGAGCCCGCGGCAGCCGGGTTTCCTGGCCACGAAGGTGAATTCCCTCACGGCGCAGCCCACGAACGTCCGCAGCTCCAGCGCCGAGGCCTTGGCGGCGCCGCCGCGGCCCGACAGCAGCAGGACAAGGAGAGCTCCCAGGAGCGGGCACTGGAGCTTCATGCTGAAAGCAGAAGGGCAAGAAAAGGCTTGGGAGAGCCAGCACAGCCCAGAAGGCAAGAAATCAAGTGGATGGGCTCAGCTGCAGCCGGGGTGGCCCGTCCTCCCCTCAAACACAGAGTCACCCATCCTCACTCAGCCTGGGAGAAGAGGGGCAGGCAGAGGAATGAGTGGTCACTACTCACAGAAGTGGAAAATCTCAATAAAAAGGTCTGTAACCATGTCTTTCCATGCAGAGCAGTGGGAGTTTGCCTGGAAGACATAAAGTCAGGAGCCTCTCTTTCAGCCCCACTGAAATCTCCGTACTGCAGATTTGTTTTGCAGCACATGCCTTTCTTCCACCCTGCTTGGGTTGTTCTGAGCTCACACAAAGCCAATAGCTGCATAGTTGGGAGCCAAGCATCACCGAATTTGTGCTATAATTTCAGCACCCCCCAGCAGCATTACTGGAGATGCCAGTACCAGCACCCGGTGCACTGGGCTGGTGCCATTCCTGTCCCAGGGCTGCAGCAGAGGGGCTGGCTGTCCCTTCAGCACAACTCAGACCCAGCCCAGGCTGCCAAACCTGTGATCACAGCTGGGCAGACAAGGGGGGACATGGCCAAGGTGACCAGAGGAACCCTGAGCTCCTCACACCGGAACAGCCCAGCACCCACCAACACCCTCTGATACCTGCTGACCTTCTGTCTCAGCCAAGCAACTTCTCTGGAACAGCTCCTCTGTCAAAAAAAAAAAAAGAGAGCTGGAAAGTAGCTTGAAGCCACGAGGTCCATTTTTCAATTCACATACTGTCATTGCATTTAAATACATTTATCTTGGGAACCCCAGATTTGATCCTGAATTTTGAGAAAGTCATCTACTGGATGGGGCACAGACTTGTGTGTGCTGGGATCTGTCCTCAGCTGGACAGACCAAAATTAAGTGAGCTGGGACTGCCATTTGCCTGGCTGATGCTTGAGTCTCTAGGCTCTTGTTAAACAAAATTATTTCAATTTGCTAAATCAGAGCTTTAGATCAGCACATGATGTTTGCATCATATATGTCACCATGTATACACTAGAGTCTTACACATGATTAAAGAGAGTATGTTTATATATCACCTTCAACAGGGTAAAAAAAAAAGATAAAATTCCTTATTTTTTAAAAAATATATGTAGAGCAAAATAGACAAACTTCCGAACAAATCAAACATTTATCCTTTGCCACTTTAGCAAATCCTGCTGCTTTATTCATGAGCCAGAGCCATGACAGGGAGCAAACACAGGCAGGCACTCACCTAACTGGTTGGAGTCAGAATTCCTTTTGCAGTTTTAAATTGCAGATGGTGTTTCAGGATGTCAGAGTGAGCAGCAGGAGACCTGCACTACAATCTCTGTCAGCTTTGTGGCCAGTAGATCTCCCCAGCAGCTGCTACTGGGATGTCTAATTGCTCAAATTTATAGAAAGGGTCTTGTCAATCAAGGCAGATCCTTACTTGAACTACCCAAGGCATCAAAGTTATTGACTGTAAAGCAAGGCTCCCCTTTCCAGCAGTGATTAGCTTCAAGGGAATTATTGTTTTTGCAGGTTATTGTTTCATAACCTGATCAAAAAATTAGTATCTTGGTGAGTGAAATTATGAGCATGCACTGGGGCAAAATGGATCTTCTTTTCCATAATGGAATATCAACACCTTTGCAAAGGAATTGGAAGCTGGCTCTTAAATTATCGTTACCCCTCTAATTAACAAGCCCTAAGTAAACATCCTCAAGGGAAACTTCTCAGATATTTGTACAAAGAAATGCCTGGATTTTTGTCAACTGCAGAAGAGCTTTTTTACTCAATTTCTCTGTACAAGCAAGGGCAAGGGATGGGGGAGGAGGTGTGAGCTTGCAAGGAAAGAAAGTGCTCTTCTCTTGGCGAGCCAGGCAGCTGAAACACAGGTGAGCACCACTGTGAAAGGAAATTTAGAAATCATGTCCTTTGCCTTCGCTGTATAAACCAAATTTTCAGCTGTCCACAGGACAGGGAGCAGCTGAGGAACTTGGTTCTGTGAAAAACTTCCTGGTCAGTGAGTTCATAAAAGATTAGGGCGAGAAAGTGCAGCCATAAGCTCACACAGTGGCCTGGAGAAAGTCACCTCCCTTCCTTTCCACCGTGGATGGACAGTGACTTCCCAGCTCCTGTACCCAGAAAAATCAGAAAAGACAGGGCAAGTGTCAGGGATTATGGACCCCTCAGGAGGATGCTGTCAGAGGCAGCCATAGCAATACAACCCAGCCATGAGGATAGAGAACACAGGAGAAACCTTGATTCAAATAAAATCTATCCTATAATGTTTTAGAGGAAAAAAACAAAATAAGTAGAAATCAAAAAAAGAGTAGAGGAAAAATACGCAACAGCCAAGCAAAAGGGCATCTGTTGATGTCCAGAACATTCATCTTACCAAATATGAAGCAGTGATTCCTATGAGCTTGTTAATTTACCTCACAAATATCCAATACCTACTTCTGATGGATTGCATTCAGGCTTTCTGCAGTATGAGCTATGGAAAACAGCAAACTGCCGTGGAGGAAATGAGATATTGAACCGTTCAGGACCAAAGGAGGTTCACCACAATGGTGCTCTCCCTTTTTCAGGGTGGATAACCCGTGGCTCGAGGTCCTTGTTTCACTGCCAAGGTCAGCAGCCCACATTTGGTGCAGCAGCAGAGCTCACACTTGTTCTCAAACCCCTGGGAACCCCAGGGCACTTGCTGGGTTTCATTATTCAGCTTGGAGCAGCCACACAAGCTGGAATGTAAAAGGCTGGTTATTTACTCTCAAGGTCTACCTTTTCTGTCTAAATTAGGAAACAGTGATTGGAACAAGTGAAAGAGGGAAGGGATTGTCTGAAAAACAGAAAAGCAGCAGGCATTTAGTGCTGTTGCCATATTGCCATTGTGACATGGGAAACAACTTCTTCAGATAATTAATTCACTTAACAGAAACCAAAAGAATAAAAAGAAGAATAGAATTTTTAATAAAAAATTTGAAAAGTTTGCAGGGAGGGGTTGTTTAAAATCCATCCCAGTATTCTCCCTTGTTATTGTTCCCAGTCTCACTGGCAGTAAAAGACTCCAGGTTCAAGTGAAGGGTGATCAGGTGAGATGTTGGAGGAGTAATGTTGAATGGAAGTGTTGTAAATGCCTCCATCAGATCACCAGACAATGTTCTTAGACACCTTTTTCCCCCATTGAAACCAAGAGGGAAAAGCAGGAAATTCAAAGACAAATGACATCACAGGGAAGTCAAAAGAATCAGCCAAAGTCTTGTCACTGATCTGAAATGGCCACTTTCCACTAAAACAACCCTAAAACTACTTTTTTGTAATTTTCACTGATGAAAAATAAAGCTAGAAAATAAACTATTAAAGCTTTTTCAAAAATATACAGTTTAAAAGTTCCTGACTTACAGGGAAAGCATGTAAAAGTGAAAATACTTAGCTTTAGTCCCCTTTATTTGATTCTGGTAATGTGCCAGCAAAAATCAGCCCAAGATTAGAGGCAGGTACAGGAAATACGTGCCAGATGGCAGATGAACCAGCTTTGACAGATCCCTCTTCTTCCACGGATTAAAAAACCAGGTGCTGGAGTTTTTGTGTAATTCAGCCTGGTTTCAGTGACTTCAGCTAAGAAAGATCCTGTTCTCTCATCTCCATTTGTACTGAACAACCTCTTAGAGTGAAACAAAAGAGAAATTGCAGACTCTCACTTATTCTGTCTCTAGAAAATCCTGTCTGTTTGTGGGACAGACACCAATTCCTGAAGGATTTGCATTGTGTTTTGTGAAAAGCCTGAGTGCTGGCTTTTTCCCACGCAGAGTTTTGCTGTCTTACTGTTCCGTGAGTTTATCTCATTTAAGTTCATCAATAAATACACCAGTAGGATTTCAAATTGGGTTGATCATGAGAAAGGAGCTGAGATGAGCTATTTAATGAGACAGACCAAGGGAAATAGCAATGCTGAGTATTGTGTATTTACTGCACACAGTGAGCACTGCAGAGAGCCACGTAGGCTGTGGCAGGCCAAAAGAACCTGTGACCATTCAGGCAAGAAAAGGCAGTGCTGGACAGCAGATATTTAATGCACTGCACACGAGAGGGGTTTGGAAAGGTGGGTGTTAGTTCAAAAGTAAGGCAGAAGGAGAAATGGGTGAGGAATCAAGGTGGTGTGGGATGGCTGGCCAAGTTCACAGGAGGTGGCATCTAAGAGAGGTTAGGATTCAGTTTAGAACAGAGTGAGTCATAAAACTATGTAGTATGTACATGAATGTAGTCATAAAACTATGTGTATGTACTATAGCTATGTATCAAGTAGGATACATAGCTATAAATGTAATTATAGATTATTATACATTATTATATTATTTATAAATATATACATGTAATTATAAATGTAATCTGATGAACTCACGGAAAAAAATAGCACAATCACTTTTCCCTGTACAAGTTAACACCAGACTTTCTGTCAATAGGTTGTTTTCTCTTTGCTGGTAGTTTTGAAGAAAAGATAACCTCTATGTCCTGAAAACAGCATTTCAAACAAGTGCATTAAGATTATTTAATCCATCCCCACAGCTGCTGCGTGTTTGTCTTGGAGTGTGACTTTCTGTCATTTTCTACATTTTGAAAGAATGCAAAGAGCTGGTTTGTAAAGGGACAGACAAAGCAGGTTTAACCTTGAGAGGGCACGGCTGATCTGTAAATGAAAATCAAAGGCAGCAAGTAAAGCGCCTTGAAAGGCTCTGATAGAAACACTGCCAAGTGCAAGCACGGGGAGCAAAATGCAGCCATCAGGAAATGTGTTCCTGGGCAGGAATTAGAGAAATGTGGGCTCTCCCTGCTAACAATGGGACACCAGTCCCTGCTGAAGGTCTCAGGCACACAAAGCCACTTCTGCTTTAAAAGACTTTCTGCTCATTTTGCTTCCTGGGCTTAACGCAACACGAGCTGGCAGCGGCTGAATGAGCATTAGGGGAGAAGAATGTAGTCAGGAAAGAGGATTTCTTGGGGCTGCTGCAGCAGTAAATCAGCCACACTCAGTGCTCAGGGGAATGACCCCTCTTACAGAGGAGAGAAACACTTCCTGCAGTTGTGGGGGTACCTGTGTTGGGAGTGGCAGAACAGCCCAGTGAACACACCTGTAAACCCCAGCCCTGCAGATCTGAACTGCTGGGGAAAAGCTCTGTGCTGACTGCAGCAGAATCACAGCTGTTTCAGCACAGACACTGCCTCAGCAGCATGGCTGTTAGAAGGAATCTGTCAGACACTATTCTTCTCTTCCTTTTCCATCAGACTTGGAAAATGAAGTCCAAGGGTGAGGCTTAGCAGTAACAAAAAACGCTAATCCACAGTTTGCTTGAGGCACATCTATCCTGGAGAGATAACACTCTTCTGCTAAAAAGGGCCTGTAGCTATGATGGGTTCAGTCCAGAAGAGAACTAATGAAGGTCCTACAGGCACTAGAAGAGCTGAAGCTTCTAAAATTCGGTAGTGCACATCTCTAACATACAGGTATTGCACCCAAAACAAGGCAATTCCAATAATGATAAATCCATAGCAGAACTGCAGGTTCAGTTCAGAACCTGATCATAACCTGATTTGATGCTATATGGACAAAAACCTGATTTGATACTATGTGGGCAAAAACTATAGTTTGAACACATTTATTAAAATTCCTTTTTTTTATATGTTTATATACAGGGTACCTCAGAAAAGCTAGTTTCTCAAACCTTAAACTTTGAGCAAAATGCTTTGCGAGTAGAAATCAGAAGGAAAAATATAAAGGCAAAAAAAGAAGTAAAGACTCTCCATTGTCACGAATATAACAGGTTCCAACAAAACTCATCCTGACCCAATGGCAAAGGATAGCAAAATTTAAAATAAAAGATATGATAGACCAGACCAGTTTGTCTGATATCTGTCCCAGTCTAACTAGTGCAAATACTGGTTCCAGAGTCCTACTCTGCTGTGGCTCTAAGTTACATTTTGCAAAGGTGAACAACTGCTGAAGACACATTTCTCAAAGACTGACTGGCAGGAAGAATTTACCTGCAACGGGGGCATTCCTGGGGAGTTCCCTGAAGGTTCAGGGGTTGTGATATGTACAATGGTAAGGGGACAAACAAAAACCACACATCAAGAATGGATTAGGAGAAGAGTAAAGGTACAACACTGAGCCCAGGCTGTGGAACTCCTTTGTCGTGGTCCTTGGGAAAGTAAGGAGACTCATTTCTTAAGGTTGCCATATCCTTGCTCTGGAAAGGTGTATCTGTCAAGCATAGCTCCTGATCACAATCAAACTCCTCTTCACCACACTGTTGGTAACATTCTTCTGTTTTCACAGGCACTTTGGAAGCGTGTGCACCCTTACATTGTCATCAAACACAGCCACAGCCTATCAAACTGTCCCTTCATGTTGATGATGCTGATCACATTCAGCCCAGAATCTGAATTCAAGAATTCAAATCCAATGGAATTGGCTGAATATGGATGTGAGAGAGAACTGGGCTCTCTAATTGTACACCAGGAAATTGCCTGGAGAGTTGATCTGAGTTCATTGCACTGTGGAAAATATTTTTCCAATAAATACAGATGCTATGCAAACTTTATGTGGCTGACAATAGCTACTTTAGCTCAAGCCACTCCTGCACTCCATAGCTTTCCTCTAATAGTCTTTTTTTGAAAAGACATTTTAGTCTTTTAGGACAGACTAATGAGCAATGACACAGCTGCTCTGGGCTCAGAATTTGAAGATGAAGCTTCTTAATCAAAACTACAGAAGTTCAAAGATACATTACCTTAATTCAATAATTTCCCTACTGTTCATGGCCAGTGCCCTGGAAAACAGGCACCTTGTCTGACTCTCATCACCCCCAGTGCTAATGCTCTGTTTTTAACGTTGCCTTCGTGATGAGTGAAGTTTGCAAATTAGACAAAGCTGGAAATGAAGTGTCCTGAAACAAAGCTACTGTCTCTTCCTGTGAGTCCTGTCAGCATAAACTCATAGAAATACTGAACTAATCAAAATCCAGCCAGGGAAACAAACAGGGTCAGAGTCCCAAACCCCAGAGAGGCACCTGGCCAAGTCAAACCTCAGCACAGCCTAGACCCAGACTGTAACAGGGAAGAAGTGTCAGAAGCAGATAGAACCAAATCTTCCAGCTGAACTCTTCATACCCTGTGGGTGAATCTGGATTCCAAACACCACTTTTAGTCCTCCAGCTATTTCCAGTGTTTCACTCTGTTCCCACTGATTTTAACAAGTTCCTTGTGGGTGCAGATCCATCCCATGTCATGGGACCAGCAGGGCTCACAGAGGCCAGGAAGGATAATACGTTCCAGCAGGCCAGAAACAAACCCCACCAGCACACAGAGACAGCTGAGGTACCAGAGGCTGCCCAGCTTTCTCTTGTCTATCTTGAGTCACCAACTTATCAGCAACTGAAGAATTTCCAGGGGAGGAAGATAAGAAGAGTGAGAGATAACAAAGATCCATCTTTCACCTCTGAGCACCACTGCCACAGGCACATCACACTGTGACTGTCTCACCACCCTCTCAGGGAAGAATTTCTTCCTAATTAACATCACTCAAAGTTTACAGCTTATTTACAAATTCTGATATCACAGTAGTAACGATTTCACCTGAGCTGAAAGTTCAGGTCAGAGCCTGCACTCTCCTGCATATGGATTAATCAATAGAGATTAATTGAAAAAAGCACCACAAAATCAATGTTATGGTGTGAATGCTACACACCTCTGCCTTGCTTCAGGCATGCTTCTTATTCTGCAGTCTTTGTAAGCTATGTCTACTTTAATTAGATCAGACAGATAAATCCTGATAAAAACAAAATGCTTTTGTCATTTAAAGACACTTTCAAACCAGACATTAATTTATAAAGATAGGAGAGACTAACAAGACAAGTTTCGTGTTTCACAGAGCTCCATACAGTATTTGACAATATCAGCTATATCCTCTGAAGTTCAAAGGTTGAATATGTAAATCATAGCTGAGTATAATAATTTCTTGCTTTGCTTGCAGCTGGCGTGTGGCAAATAGATGTTGAAATCCAGCTGCTTAAATCCTTAATCATCCATTTAAGTTTTAACCCAGCAGTGAAATGACTAAAAGGTAAGTTTGCAGAGGTGTGTGCCAAACTGTACCCCAGGGATTCCCACTCAACTCAAAGTACTGAAAGACTCTGAACTTCTTGGACATGTAAAGAATACAACACACAGATGTTGCTTTATACGGAAAATGCATTACAAATGACTCACAGATTAAACTGGAAAGATAATAAAATGCTGGGTTTGACTCAAAACATAAGGCTAGAAAATTAAATTTAAGGTTTGCCTCTTTAATTAGCATCAGCGATCAGGTGTCCTGCAGGCTCCAGATTCTGAACACTTTATAAAGCATCACCCAAGAGCAACAAGCACTGTAGGATAAATTCACCAGGGTTAGCAATGGCCAAATCTCCAGTGACACTGAAAGGGGAAAACTGCTGGTCTGTACTTCCTTTAGAAAACCCTCCTCACAGAGATAGGCCACAGAATGCCAAGAAGACACAGAACAAACTCCAGAGCCACAGCCCAACATTTACTGATCTTCCTGCTTTGGGTGACATTCCCTGCACAGCATGGAGAGCACTGGTGGAACTACAATGTGTCTCTGAAGAGACTGGTACCAGTGACAGCTTCTGGACATCACAGCTGCACAGCCTTTTTCAACTGAGAAATCACCTTTTTTTTTTTTTTTTTAAATCCAAGGAGCCAGAGTGTTGACAGATAGATTAAAATTATCTAATCTGCTCTCTTCCTCCACTTAAGTTGTTTGAGTGCATGCACAGGACCGTGTCCAGGCAAAGGTTTTCCAAACCTTCTAATTAATATATAAGAAACAGACAGTGGCTGCAGGCTGAGCAACCCAGATTTTGCCTGACCCAAGGGGAGCTCCAGAATAAAAAGGATTCTCCATGTCACAGGAAAGTGGGAACTTCAAACCATGGTCCAAGGAACCCTGCTTTAAGTATGGTCTTCTTGTCATCATTGTCAAGGGGTTTTTATCACCAAAGCCATTGGACCCTGAATTTTCATACATTTTTTAAAAAGGCTTGGGGCATTTCATTCAGATATGGCATTATTCAGAACCTCTCCTCTGCCAAACCTGTTTTGGCACATGCAAATAGGAAATTACTGGAGGCACTACATACAGCCCCCCACTCTTTCTGTTGTCTACCTTGAGTCACCAACTTATCAGCAACTGAAGAATTACCAGGGGAGGAGATAAGAGGAGTGAGAGATAACCTCCTCCCCACTCCCCACTCTCCTCAGCACTGAAGGGAAGCACAACAACCTCTCTAAACCCCACATGGAGGGCAGACTAAAATAGTCACGTACAAGGACAGGTAAAACCACTGAATCATTAAGGCTGGAAAATACTTTTAAGATCATTGAGTCCAGCTGTTAATCCAGCACTGCCAAGCCCACCACTAAACCACGTCTGCAAGTGCCACATCTGCAAATCTTTTAAATACCTCCAGGAATGGTGATTTCATTTCCCCAAGTAGCCTCTGCCAGTGCTTGACCATCCTTTTGGTGAAGAAATTTTTCCTAATGCCCAATCTAAATGTCCTCTGGCACAACTTGAAGTGGTTTCTCTCCTCCTATCCCTTGTTTTCTTGGGAAAACAGACTGACCCCCCCCGGGTACTTCAGGTACTTCCCTTCAGGCAGCTGTAGAGAGTGAGAAGTCTCCCCTGAGCCTCCTTTTCTCCAGGCTGAGCCCCCCCAGCTTCCTCAGCTGCTCCTCACAGGACTTAAGCTCCAGACCTTTTCCAGCTCTGCTGTCCTTCTCTGGACCTGTTCCAACCCCTCAAGGTCCTTCTTGTAGTGAGGGGCCCAGAACTGACCACAGGATTTGAGGTGCAGCCTCACCAGTGCCCAGCACAGGGGACAGTCACTGCCCTGCTCCTGCTGGCCACACTGTTGCTGACATGGGCCAGGTTCCATTGGCCTTTTTGGCCACCTGGGCACACCTGGCTCATGTTCAGCCTGTTGACCAGCACCCCCAGGCAGTCAGAGCAAGAGATCCAAACTGAGCTTTTGACTGACATCACTGAGACAACCCTCTCCTGATGCACTGGGCAATAGGAATAAAGTTTCTTGGGCGTAAGATGTTACATCTTAAAAAATGCCTTGTCTCCTTAATTCCTTAAACATCTGATCATCTTTCAAGGCAGATAAATGTTTGAACAGATTTTGACTGGTCTTTTCACCTCACTGTAGCACCTCCAGTGCTACATTCCAGAATTAAACTTCATTCCAAGCCCATGTTTTTCCCCAGTGTCCCTTCTCCTCTCAGGTCTGGGGAAGAGCAGCACACTCCATGCAAGGTCCCTTTTTCCACAGTCTACAAAATGCTGGTCCACTTCAATTACAGGGTACCAAAACTGATGGTACACACCTTGCTTCTCAGCATCACGGTGACATTTACTGCAGTCCATACAAAATACCTCTCCTGGATGCATTTGATATTCTCCAAACAAAGCAAGTGAAGTTATACTGCTTACTTTCCTTTTTTTTCTCATGTCAAAGAATAGGTTAGCAGGTTTTTTTGCAAGACAGCATGTTTTACGTAATTAATAATAATTGAGAGTCTCAAAGGAGAAAAGTTTTAGTAACACCAGTCATGAAATGACAACTGCACCAGGAAAGGGCAATTCCCTGCTCCTGAAAGAAAAAAAAAAAAATCCTTTCCATTTCCCCAGTAGCAGAATAATGTCTTTTGAACAATGCTGCCCTGTTCATAACCAAATTCTTTTGTAGGCAGACATTGTGTCTAGACAGCCTCAGAAAAACTGCCTCACTTAACATCCCAGGGCTGGGGTTCACTGCCTGTGCTGAAGTGTTTACCTGAATGCTCAGGTACAGATCACAAATAATGCAGCAGAGATTTATTCACTTTTTCTCTGGAGCTGATGGGTGTCATTGTAAAGTAGGCAGGAAGCAAACTGGGATCACAGATTCCCTCTGAAGCTCATATTCATAAAAGCTTTCTGGAGGTCACGCAGACAATGTACACACAATAGTGGATGATATGAATAAGATCAATTCACTGCAGGAAGAGGAAATGAGTCCACGTCACCCCTGTTAGTACTGACCACTTTCCCACATAGACACAGCAGATTTGTCCAATCTCCTCACAGATCTTTATTTTACTTTTGGTGACAGCAATAGGACTTCCATCATTGACCTGGCAGGAAGAGAATTAAGTCCTGCAGTTTACAGAAGAGCTCTACTTAATCTGTCTCGTCATGTTTCTGTACTTGGAAAAGGCAAGATCTCCATCATTCAATCTCACATTAGTGCAGTCACGGTAAAAATAATACAATGCTCTTTTTAAAAACCCAAACCTTAGCCTTGGATAGAAAAACATCTGATTTATCTTTGAGATTTAAACAAAATCCCCTTCTGCAGAGGGACAAACTCTATTCCAGACTAACACAAATCTTTTTTCTGCATATCCTCCCCTCCAGGCATCTGATTCTTTGGGAAGTGAAGAACTCAGAGAAGTGTGTGGTGGGATGGAAAACCTAAAGACTGAGGATCCAATGGAGAGTGGGTGGGGGTTACTCCACATCCCTCTCTCCTCAGGGAAGGAAGGAACCAGGTGGGGAGCAGGGATGTCCTCCCTGCATCGCTCACATTCCCACCCCACTGGCACAGGGATGCCAGAAACCCTGCTCTTCCTCCTCCTCCTCCTCCTCCTGTCACCTTCTCAGTCCTCATTTTGAGGGCAAAGAGATAACAGCCCCAGCTCTGGAGAGAGACACTTCTAGAAGGTGAGACACTACTTGGAAAATGTATTAGCATGAATGGCCAGGCGGGGCTAATGGATGGGAATGAGAGAATGTGAACACATGGAAAACAATTCAAGGTTACACTAAAGGAAAATACATTTTAAAGATGTGTTTTAGGGAGTTCATCTGCTGCCAAGTCAGGCAGCACAGGAGACAAGCCAGTGTGGAAGTAAGGTCACAGAAGTTTAAGTGACTACCAGCATGTCCATTGCAAGCTTGAAATCACTGCCCCTAAGCCTTACCTGAACTTTGTCCACCCTGGCTACTGAAAAAGAATGTTGTGGTAGAAATGCCTTCCTTTCATCTGATTTTTCTGTTTCTGGTCAGTAAAGCACAGGGATAAAAGTTTTATTTATTGCTGCAAGATCTGGATTCTATGCCTGTGCTCTCCCTGCTGCACAGATGATTCAATCAAAACAGGATATTCTACATCAGTGATTGACACCCAAAACCAAAAAAGCCACTATGACATTAAATGGTTTATTTATAGATTCTGTTTTCCTAGACAATTAATTCAAGCATATAAATTCAATTATTAGATTTCAAATCCTAGTAATAGATTGGATACTGTCCCATGAAATCATATACAGCATACATATCATTGTCAATGATTTTAGAGGGGATTGGTAAATTAGAATGGGAAGTGAGAAGCAGTTTGATCATGGATTTAGCAACAATATAAATTACGGAAATTCTTATTGGAAGGGGAGAGGGAAAACTGTGTGTGTGTGTTTTTACAGTCTCATTTAGTTAATCTCTTTTCCAAGCAGCTGAAGTCATAGGTAAAGGGAACATTCTGGGCACACCTGATTCCTGCTGGAAGAGTGTTCTCTTGCACCTGAATGCCAGGGCCCCTCCTTGGTTTGGTCAAGTCTGAAGCACTTGATGTAAACCAGGGGGATCTTTGTTACTGAAATGTATTTGAACTGCAGAGAAAGTCACTAACTCACACCCAGTGCAAGAAAACCAGATGAAAAGTTTAGGGGGGAAAAAAAAAAAAAAGGAAAAAAAAAAAAAAGCTGAAAAAGCTGGAAGTTGAGGGACTAAAATTCCATGGGACAAGCGGCCACCTCTGCTCTCCCATATTCAGACAAAAAGCTACAAGCAAGCAGGAACTCTTGTACATGCTTGGCCTGTCTAAGCTGCATTAGCAGAAGAATCCAAAAGGTTTGTGCATCTTGTGAGCTTTGGATCTTTGCAGATACTGATCAGAGGGCTTTTTACAACGGTGTATAGTGAGAGGACAAGGGAGAATGGCTTCAAACTGATGGAGGGCAGGGTTAGACAAGATGTTAGGAAGAAATTCTTTATTGTGAGGGTGGCGAGGCCCTGGCACAGGCTGCTCAGAGAAATTGTGGCTGCCCCATCCCTGAGTGTCCAAGCCAGACTGGATGGGGCTTGGAACAACCTGATCTGGTGGAAGGATCTCAAAAAAAAAATCCTATTTCTTTAGCTGACCACGTGGAAAGGCATTTGCTTGAAAAAGGCTGAAATGCCCCCTGGTCTGTAGTTATGTTCTCCTTATGACAATCTCAACAGTACATTTGGCTTAAATTCAGCCCAGTACAAGTCCATACACTTGTGTTTGCAGGGTCTAGTGCAGCACAGGAGAAACAGGGTCTGGGGACACCACACTGCAGTGGGAAATGTTCTTTTCTTGGTATTCCTGAGTCATTTTTGTCTGGCCAGAACTGATGTTTGAAATGTGCATAACCACTAACCGTGACAATTATTGTCTGATGAGTGTCATGGAGAGCAAATAGCAATAATATCCCCTTGTGCTTGTGAAATAGTCTGTGGACTAACAAACTAATTACCACTGTCTGAATCCCACACTTCCTTCCTTCAGAAATCAAGAGTGCCCTTTGCCAAGGTGCAGTTTACCCCAAGATCTGGCACCTTCAGACTTCAGCCTGGTGCCTCCAAGATACCTGAAATGGAAGATTATGTAATGCAGATGCCCATGTTAGTTGGAGACAATTAAATAAATATACAGCAATTTTCCACTCATGCACATCATCTACATTGCCAAATATCTAAAAAGCAGGGGAGTTGCTGCATAGCCTTTGGGATGACAGATGAGCATAAACTGTAACCCCACTCAGTACACTTTGCAGAATTAATACTAAAACCTAAACCTGAGCTGGATCAGCTTTGCTCACACAGTCAGTTTGATCAGTCCAGTTTGCTCCCACAGCTCAACCACAGGTGCTGAAGGTTCAAAAGGCGAAGATTCAAACCTGACCCTGCTCAGTTCACAAAAGCAAGCAGGGATAACCTCTGCCTTTACTGCTGGAGGGCAGCACAGATCCTTGTGCTAACACAAGGTCTTTCCTTCCTGGCTTTCCTTCCTTTCCATTCTGCCCCAGCGTGCTCCTGCTGTGGCTGGGGCTCCAGAACACTCACTGCTGGGTCAGGGAAGTGCAGAGGCTTCTTACACAAGGAAAAGCATGCAAAGTCAGAATTTTGACAAGATTCAGGTGGTGTATAGAACATTCCTTTCTCACTCTCTTTTTGGAAGCCCTTCCTGGATGCACGGATAATGCCAAGTTCCCAGACACTTTCAGTGTGTATTGAAGAATAAACCACTGTATAAAAACCAGACATTTCTTTAAATGCATCTCAAGCTTTCCATCCTTCCCAAGTGACCCCCATTTCTCACACCTTCAGTGACTTCCAGGGGGGATAATACAGAATAGACAAGATGGACAGGGGGAAACAAAACCAAACAACAGTAAAAATAGTGCAAGATAAAGTTTTTGCATGACAATTTTTCAGAAGAGCCTGTGGTCACTGCTCACAGTGGGTTGGTACACTTGCTTTCAAGGCATTTACTAACAAATTCAGAATATTTGCTTCAGCTTCAGCTCCAGTGCTTAATCTTTAAAACCACAGATCATAATTTGAGACCTTGTATCAGTGTCCAGTTTAATTCCCAAGCTATTCCTTCCCAGTACACTGAGGCACTAATTAATGGAGCCTTGGGAACAGCCTGTACCTGCACACAAAACTACTTTTGTAGGCTACACACTTGTGATCTGAGGTCCAAACTTAATGTAAGATAAACCAGACATTCTGCTGCTGTATGAGAAATAAAAACATCCCTGAGAAGGAGAGACCATGATGAAAAATTAGCAAAGCAATTATCATTACTGAAAGTAGGAAACTAATTAAAGTTTTTAATTCCAATCCTGTAAAGGTTGATTTTGAACTTGCAAGTAGGAAGACAAATCCTACCCTGGAGGCAAACTTACTGCATGCTCTCTTTTTATTTTTTAACTTCTTTAGGAAATACTTGCCTTGCAATAAGAAAGTAGAGAGACATGAAGTTGTTAAGCTGAATTGCTCTGAATATTGTCTTACAAGTATTTAAAGAGATTTGTGATAATGAGCTCTTCTAACAAAGAGAGGCAAGATCCAACTTGAAATTAAGGTTGGGAAAAAAATGGAAATAATTAAGGATTAGACGATTGGAACAAATAACGCAAAAAGCGTGGTATTTAAAAATCAGGTGTTTAATCAATATTTTCTCATTTTATTGAAGCAGCCAGCTCTCCTACAGTGCTGCTAGAGCCATGCACCTGCAGTGCCCCTTTCCAGGCTCTTTCCATGGCTCTCTCCAGAGGGTTTCCCTCACTCGTGTGACGACCTCCAGCCTTTCCCTTCACCTCCAAACTGCAAGCAGAGCAGCACGAGGACTGAAACACTGGAATGCTGCCATAAGGAACAAATTCCTTCACCAGCTGTGAAGTGTAAGGCTCAGAGGGCTCCCAAAGAACACCGTGTGGCTTTAATGCCTCTGCTGCACCCACTGCTCCTGACCCCCCTCACAAGGGGGTTGTGTGAGGCACAAGGATCCTCACCATCATCAGAGCACCTCTGAAAAAAATCAACTTAATAAAAACCTCGTGTTTACTATGGTAATTCTGGCTGAAACTTAGATTTACCACCTCATTGCTTCGTTTTTTGATTTTTTTTCCTCCAGAGAAGATTCCTTACATTTGATACATGCACATGGGTACCTGATTGCTGCAACAGCTCAAACTGTTCAAAAGGCTCATGAAGTTTAGATGGGAGGAGGTGGAAAGAAAAGCCAAGGACCTGGAAAACACTTCATTGCTTCTTTATTTAGATGCACCCACAGTACAGAGCCTCCTGAGCATGTGCAGAAGAGGAAAATAACACATTTATAGCTGGGAGCACCATTGAGTTTGATACCATTTTTATGAAAGTAAACTGTTTCCAAAGAATGACATTTGAATCCAAGAATTTCAGACCTGCTTGTACTTTATCCAGAGGTGGAAGATATTTTTATTACTTGATGTAGAGTAGAAGACATTTTCACAGTCTGGTTGGACCAGTCTATGTATTTTCATATGCTCCTTTTAATATATATAAAAAAGTTTTGTCTTTCCCCCCAACCCTCAGATATTTAGATGTACCTAAGTTTAAAAACAGTAATGGGACCAGAGCATTCCTATGGGGAAAAATGAACTTTTGCTGCCCTCTCCTGCTTAAACAATGAAATGCTAAAATATTAAGATCTATGAATCTAATGCTAACCTTGAAACAAAAAGCATGACAGGTCATTCGCTATACTACAATCAAAAATAGGACAACAAGAAGAAATGTATTGGTACTATTTATATTTGAAAACTCCTCATGGCTCCATGAGGTTATGAATACAACATATTTTACAGCAGGTGATCCAAGTAACAAAAACTTTACTCAGAGAGGTCGTGATAAAAAGCGCACGCTTCTGTGGATGGGAAGCAACACCTGGATAAAAGTTCTCAACCCAAAGTAGTTCCATTCTGTTTCAAGATGCTGTTTCATAGAGTTCAAAATGGAAAACTGGGCTACATCAAATCTGCTGCACATACCACCTAGGAAGAACTAATTCATGGCTCACTCCAGAGCTGCTAAGGGAAGCACATGAGCCAAATTAAAAAATCTACAAGTAAATAAAAACATTCTTCAACCTTGAGCATCATCACCTTTGTCTTCTTTAAGGGCAACTGCTTTGGGATAGTGGTGTCACACAATTAAGAGAAAAGGGCATCTTTGTTTTCAAAGACAGAACTAAAAGCAAGTTATGTCAGTTTTACTTGGAGGGAGAAGAATCTCATCATTCCCACTCCTCACAAAACAATGAAGCGATTTTTAGAGCTCTTAATGTATTTTCTTTTCCATCGAGTGAGAGAGGCCTAAGGCTGTACTTACACACGTGTAATGTAAGTACAGCTGCTTCATTTCTTACTCAAGCAATTCTTGGCTCCAACACCCTCGATTTTTCCATATATGAGAACAGATAAAAAAATAAATTAAACCCTTTACTTATGCTAACAAAACCAAGATTAAATTTACTGTGACCCTGCTAGCGAACGCTCCAATGGCATTAGAATGCTTTTATTTAAAGCATTCCAACCTCTGGAAGAAAGACAAAAACCACTCGAAAGCAACGAAAGGAAAACAGTAAGGGAGACGTGCAAGATGAAGAAAGCAACATGTGGTCGATTCAGAGTATATGAGAGGAACTTTACTTGTACAGTTGTTACATCCCCATGACCCAGTGCCCTCGCAGCTCCTTCCTGTGAGCAGACAGTGCCCAACCCTTCCCCCTGAGACCAATGTGGCCCAGGACACACAGGACCACCCCACGCCTGCCGGACGAGCAGTTGAGAACAACACTGACACCAACAAAGGTGGTTTGTGGAACTCAAGAAGCAAACAAAAGCGTAGTTTGTGACGCACTGATCACACTCGGGCCCAGGGCTGCCTTCCTCTTCCTCCTCCTGCAGCTCCAGCGGGAGCAGGGGAGCCCCGCGGGGCCGGACACGCCGGGGCTGCGGCACACGCGGGGTCCTGGCAGCAGGCGCTTCCTCAGGTGCATCACCAGCCTTTAGAGTCAAGTGACTTGATAACAACAGCACATCACCTCCTTCTCCTTGAAGGAACGTTCCTTCCCAGAAGTGATAAATCATCTACAAACGTCAGACACTCCCCGCTGTCCCCGCGGCAGAGGCCACGAAATATTGCAACCCACCAGGTTCTCGTCAGCTTTGTATGATCAATAGTAGAATGACATGGCAAAACCAAAAATAGTTATGAACAAACAACACTCACCTAAACTCTAAGTACAGGACAAGGTGCTTTTTCTAATTTCACATTGTTGTGTTTTACTCCACCAGGTGAAAAACATCAAGTTTTATTCCTCCGTTGTTTCTCAGTTTTTCACAATGGAACACAGTCTTTGAGCATGAGTTTGAGTCCACCCTCTCATACTGTGAAATGATCATTTCACACACATATCACACTAGGAAGTTTGTGGTTTTTGATAACAGAAATAAAAGACTGTCAAAATCAATGGGCTAAGGGACATGATTTGTTATAAATTTATTTAATCTTCAGTATTTCAGCTTGCACCTTTGCTTCAGCACTTTAAAATAAAATGTTTCAACTATGACAGTAACTGCCTAATTTACATTGAGTCCCAGTCAATGTTCTTAAAAGAAGCTCATAATAATCCCAATAAATCATGTCGTGTTTGGTGTTGCATATGACTAGTTCCACTTTTTTTTTTTTTCCAGAATTAACAGCATCAAGTTCTTACAAAACCTTGAGTTTACAACATTTGTGTGTGCAGACCCAGGAGTACAAACTGTGACCTGATAATCCTGAAACAGTCAGTAGTCTAGGAGGGAATTCTTTTTTACCTTTTTTCCGTGCCTGAAAACAAGAAAACTTCAAATTCTACTGTATATTTAAATGGTAGGAAGAAAAATATACAAGCTTGTATTTATACTGTATTTCTATCAATGGCAACAGGTCATAAATTCATGTTTGCAACTATCACAAAGACTCATGAACACCAATTCATTTTTATACTGTAAATACTGCTGGATTGATGGTTTAGGATTATCAATTCACTGTTGTCATATGTCTATAACAGTTCAAAAGCATCCTGGAGAAAAATCCTGAAACACATACCTTCCGGTATAGAATAATGCAACTGCATTAGCTAAATATATACTGTACAGAAGTCTTATCAGCATTTTACCTACCAAAGATGTAAGATTCCACTTTCAAATACAAAGCAGATAGCCAATAATGTATACTTATAATACAGCCCTCTTCTTTGTTTTTGTATTTTTTTTCTCTTTTGTTTTAAACAATTTGGTCACAATGCACCTTTCATATAAAAGCATTTTAAACTTTATTATTAATACTCAGAACATTAGGATTTCCAGAATTTCTTTTTCAGTAGCATTTGTAGAACCACTTTTGGTAACAAATACAGTAGTTAGGAATGAGCATCCAGATGAGAATGCAGAAGTGTATTATCCAGAATCCTTTCCAGCTAAGACCATAGGGCTGGTACTGTGATGAGTAATAGTACTAGAACCACAAAAACACTAGAGTATGTTTCTTAGAGGCTACATCCTCTTTTGCTGGAACACTTTATAAATACATATTAAAAAGTAAGGCAACAACTCCAAACTGTCCAAACTGCTATCCCAACTCAATTTCGAATTAGATCCATGAGCACTGGAGATCAATTTCATGCTTGTGTTGTTTAGCATGTGTCTTTATTCTTTTTGAATGGTCCAGTAAGAACATACTGTAATAATTTAGCAATTGTTTCTAAACCAGCTCTGGTACATGTGTCCAATGCTGCATCACTAATACTGGTTAGGTATTGAAGTCCAGGGTTGTCACTGCCCTTTTTTTTTTTTTTCCAAGGATTGTGGACACTAATTTGGATTTGCAATAAATAGGTGCACGAATCCAAAGCTCCCTTTCCTACTATGTTTATCACCTACTTGTTTTTTAATTCCTAATGTTCAAATTAAGGAAGCACCAGAGACAGCCTGGTACTAAAAAAATGCTCACACCAGTAAACAAAACTTTTATTCAGGACCAGTGTTTTTCATGGCCCTGATCTGAATGGACATTCAACTTATGAAGATATGCAAAAGGAAAAGAAAGTCAAATTACAGTAAAGTTATCCAGAGAAGGAGGATGTTACACAAACTCATAAGGAAATGACAGTCTTTTTTCTCTTTTACTATAAATACACGTAACAGTTTAGCAGAAAGACAAGCTAAATTTTAAGATTGTTCACATTTGAAAGTTGTATTATACTCTCTGCTAACGATAAATAAGGAACAGGTCCTGACAATGGAATCTGACATTGCAATTTTCATCAACAGATCTTTGAAGACTGGTTTTAAAGAAGGGTTAAAACAATGATTATGTTTGCAAAGTTCTGAGAAGTCCATCTGTTGTCCAAACTTTGGATTAAAGTCCTTATTTTTTTCCTTTACTTAGAGACAGGTATATACAGTGCTGTTGTAATAATGAAACAAATGTGAAATCTACTGTAAAGTTGCACAATACAGAAAACTGTTGCTCCATCTTCTACTACATAAATGTGTGACTCCACAGGTTAATAATGCTGTTTTGTTTTTTTGTTAAGTTGGAATTATTCCATCACGTCTAAGACCTCTCTTTAATTCCAAATCCTCCAGTTTTTTCCACAGTTCTTCACGCTCTTTCTCTTTCTTCTTCTCACTGACAGATGAAATAAAACAGAGTTAGCAGGAGAGAAGAGTGTAAAACATTTATGTTAAAAAATATATAGTTGACATTAAATATCTCCACTAATTTTCTTGAACACAACTGTAATTCTTGTAACATATATTTAATCTTTTTTAAAATCTTTTTTTTTTGTTACCTACATAAATATAACTAAACAAAGCAGTATGAGAAGAGTATAAAATGTAAGCTGAGCAAAGTGAAAAGGTTCATAGACACTAATTTGCAATGAAAAATTTTAAAATGCAGTAGACTTTCACTACAGAACTGATGTAAAAATCATAAAAATTAATATTTTGAACTAAGTTATGTAATTATTTTTATGTTTATTTATTTAAGATATAAATAATCTTATAAAACACAGCAACTTTCTAGAAAGCATTTCCTGAATCTTTTGGAATCACTATTTTTACTTACACTGACTGCTGGGTTCCCTATAGCTTAGGCACCCACCAAGGCAAAGTTCAACCTACAAGATGTGCCTTTTGTTCAGTGAATTATTCTTTTCCCACACCAAATTCCTGCAAGACCTATGTAGCATTTGCTTTAACAACAGACTTTAGTGGCTGATTTGAGAAAATTAAACAGCAAACTTAACATTTGCTTTACCTGCATTGTTTGCTTTCTAAATTTCCTGTCTCTGCCACAGCTTACTGTGAATAAATCTCCTTGAGACTGCAAGGCACAAAATGCTTTCAAGTTCTATGACATCACCTTGTAGGTTTAGATGAAATGGAAATCTAACAATGACAGATACACAGATTCTCTGCCAGTCACATTACAGAAGTCTTGAGAAGTATTTCAAGGGATTAGAAACATTCCTACATACTTTGATTTGGTCAATATACCAACATCTGGCTCATTTGTTTGGAATTTTGATTTCCCAAGAGGATTTTAAATGTATAAAAAATACAAACAACTTTCAGATAAACCCCTGAAGAACAGTAAAGGAAAAAAAAAAGAACCTATTGTTACTAGAAAGTATTTCAAATTAAATACAAGAATAAGTGAAATAGCCTTACATTTTCAGGCTACTTACCAATATTTATCTTTTAATCATTAGGAAATAAATGCCTGCTTACCTAAAAGTCTGTTAGAGGATGATTCCCTCATCCAGTTTACCTATTTGACCTATCCTAGCCTTTAATCTTGAACATATTTCTCCTCAAGCTTTAAGTGGTATCAAAGCTACCCTTCTGAAACGTAGTTTTATTAAGATCCTAAAGATTTTCTGAAAATATTAAGGTAAATATCCTGGTTTTTACATTCAGATTTTAAAATTATAAGAGGTAAATAAAAATGGTAAAATGGTTAGCACCAGCCTTGATAAGAAATACAATGTCAGCAGGTGCAAAAGAAATTCTTTGTGCAGTTCAGCCACTAAACCTCCCCCATTATCCAGACATGGGACACACCACTGAAGTGTCTGGTTCTGTTCAGAGCAGAATTTCTTATCTTAAGGGGCAAAGTGCAACCACAAATTGATTCAGGTCACCAAGCTGCCTCAGTGAATATCTGGATTAGATGATCAGTCCTGAAACTCTGCCTTTTTGCTAGGAAACCACACAGTTTGTCTCAACTGCACTTTTTTATCAATACATATCAAGAATATCTGCCTTCTTAGTTTAAATAGATCTCCAAACAACTCTCTAAAAGTAAAATACCATATTAATGAACTAGCCTGGTATGTGCAGATTTTTTGGGCTATAAAACAAAGCAGAATGAAAGGCCAGTGACTCCAGTCACAGAAGTCAAAAAACCACAACAGCCAAGAGACTTTCAAGGTTGGACTACCCTAAAAACCTCTGCTGACATGCAGCAGTGCCCTTTGCATTGCTTGGGGGAACCCTGAGTCACAGCCAAGGCAACTTAAATTAAGTTGCAACCTGTTCAAAGTTCCTGAAATTTGCTCCTTTTTTTCACTTAATCTTTACGTCAAGTGAAACTTTTGAAAAAAGATGCTGCACTGAAATGGAGAAATAAAGACAGGAGAAAAGACAAGAAGTCACTTGAGTTGAACTAATGCCACTATGAGTGGTGTATTTAATGGGTCCTGCATGCTGAAAGACTCACATACAGCAGGACCTCTGAATAAGAAACAAAAAGGCTGAGAGATGTCTCTTTGCTTTAAGATCACATCTAGCCAACAAACACCAGATTAGAAAATCAAATCTTAGAGGTTTCCCTCATGTCTCTCACCACACCTCAGTGTAACTTCTTTTTTTAAAAAGTCTTTAAGCAAAGTGTTCCCTTTAAACCCTTGTTTTCCTTTTATTGTTGAAGGTCTTGATACACTTAAGTGTTTTGGAATGTGGAGTCAAAAAGGCATTGCATGAGGAATGTGCATTCCCAAGCGACGCAGTGGATCCTGTATTCAATAAAGGCTAAAGAACAACCTGCACACAAATCTCACATCCTGCAATGAGAAGCCCAACGAGCAGGCAAGGGCAAAAATGGGGCAGTGTCTGTGATGTCTGAGATTCTGCAACTGCACCTGAGTGTAAGGGGAGAACTAAACTGCAGGCACAGCTGACAAAAAAAGCTTTAAAAAGTTACCGCTGACGATCTGACTTGTAAGTGGCTGTCAGCTCGTCAAACATGGTGCTGTTCATTTCCATAAATGCCTTCAACACATTGTAGACTAAAGCCACAATAGCCCTGTGAAACATGGAAAAAGAAGAAAGAAAGGAATCCATTAGTTTCAGGTGAAATCAAACGTGAAATAAAGTGTCTTCTCTTCCCAGCCTTTCTGTGACCAATTCTGCTCCTGCAAGTATGGTTATGTAAATCCTTCCATTTCGGTGAAACTACTTTTGATTAACATACTAAAGGGTGAGAATCAGCTTTCATGTCCCTGCTGACTACTGAAATGGAGCAGGCCAAAACTCTAGGGGTAAAAGGCAACAACAGAAAGCTATTACATATAACTACAGTCTCTTCCCTCATGCTGTGGAGCAATTCTGAATGCAACTTCAGAGATTCAAATCATCAATGCTGGCAGAAGGAATAGAATTCGAACACAAAATGAAAGTGATTCATATTTCCTTATGACTCTTCTACGAAGCTGAATATTCAGTGCATCTATGCAAAATACAAAGCTGTATTTCAAGAGTGATTTCCTTGTGCTCATGCAGTTCATATCCATTTTCCCTTTCACAGTTCCTGATCCACTACTCTGGCTGTCATATTCAGACCCAGGGCTGCTTAAGAAGCAGCTCTTCAGCCAGGAGGCACTGAATCAACAGCACAAGTGCCAGGAACCTTTGGAGCTAATCCTTACAGCACACAAACTATGTGCCATTTCCCATGCACCCCTGTCTATCTCATCTCTTTAAATAAACTTTCATTTTTGTTGCCTACATGAAATATTTTCTTATAAAGATTCTTTAAATATCTCCTTTATTTTAGATATGTCTTTACTTGGTCGTGTAAAAAAATTTCTGTGGGTATGAAAACTCTGTGAACTGGGATACTGGAATATTCTTATTACCAGAAACATCCCAGTGCATAATAGAAATGCTGGAGACTGTGCTGGGGTACTCTGCCATGGAAAGTATCCTTTTATGACCAGTGTTAAGTTACAGAGGCTTTCCAGATTAGATTTGTCAGGTAAGGACACAAACTTGAGAGTTTGACTAGGTACAGAAAAAAAAGACCAATGTTTGAAAATATGAAACTTTTTACACTAAGGTCTCAAAGCAACTGGGACCTGAACAGAGCACAGCTCCTTAAAAATACTGAGTTTTCTAAATGCTAATCATCTTGACTTAAGAAAACCTTCCAACTAAAATAAAGGATATATGTCATCTAACTGTAATAGAATTTTTCATAAAGACATTAGGCATTTTTACTAGGTCATTCAATTTAAAATAAAATTGCCTAATTATCACAATATCAAGTAACTGCTCAGTTACTGTCATAGAGAACAGCTGTATTTAAATAAATTTAGAAAAAACAACCCAACCTAAGAATATACTGTCTCTATGTTCCATGGATGCTTAAAAAAATGCCAACACCAAGAGTCTCCCAGAGATATCAGTTGATGATACAGCCACAAAGCTTTACTAATGTCAAGTGATATTCTTCTAGGCAATTTAAAATCAGGCTTAAGAGCCAACCCATTTATAAAAAAACTGTGTAGGAGAAACACTTGATGAGCAACATTTTTCCTTCAATAACAATGTAACATTTAATTTCTTCTTTTTTCCAGCTTGTGAGAAGGCCTATTTTTATCCCACAAGGTAGTGATTTTTGTACACATACCAGTTAATTAAAAACACTGAGACAAGCTCAAGTGGAGACTTTAACAGAGCTGCACTTGCTCAGAGCAGCTTCGAGTCTGCATCTCTCCCATTCAGATGTTCTTCAGCAGACATTCACTAAGTTTATCAGTGGGATGTCAAATGGTAAGATAAAGTGTAAATGCACAAACTTACGGATTCCAGTGTTCTTTAGAAATCCTGTAAAGGCTGGAAAACATGATGGGAAGTATAACATTTGAGTTCTCCTCTATCAAACTCATGATGTATTCATTATTCCAATAATACAGCGCTCTTTCAGCCACCTTTGAGGCAAAGAAATAAAATATTAACAGGAATTCAGATACCTATAATTTTGTGATTTTCTGAAGGAAAAACAAATCATAGACAAACTCCACAAAGATGAGCTAACAGGAATCATTAGTTTTAGAATTAAACTACTCTAATCAGTAGCATAACATGCATTAATGGAATTAAGTTTCTATCCTGTAGCTCTGATCCCACAGCACCCACTTCTCCATTTCCTGAGCAAAGTGTTACTGCTCACTGAAGACTGGGTACAGACAGCATCAGTGCTGCAGTTCAGGAAGGGAAGGAAGAGCAGAGACTTCCCATCACCCTTTCCCTCAAAATCAAGAAGAGTGCAGTTGGAAAAAACTCAGCAGTGCTGGGATACGGAAGGAAGGAGACAGGGAAAGGCCCAGGAGCTGGGCTGGGTAAAAGAGGAGAAATCTCAAGTGTGGAGAAGATACCAAGGACAGGAATTACCCTGGAGAGGAGCTGGGGGTTAGGAAGGAGGATGCTGATCTGAATTATGATTAAAAAAAAAGATGTAGTCCAAGGAAGAGCTGAAAATTCACATTTGTCTTTGTGCCAGGACAGATCACCAGGCTTAATATGGAGACACTACAGGCCATGAACTCTATATCCTCTTCACATACCCATTTACATCCCATTCATTCCCCTTCCTCCCATTACACAATGTGATTAAAGCAGGCTACAGTTTGTGTCACCTCTAACCAGACACGTGGTTACATGGTTAAAAGGAAGCAAGTCAGACAACAAGAACTGCACAATGCTGCACCAAAACCAGGGAGCAAATCCATCCTCCATGGTCTGTAGGGTCAGCACCTGTGACCCACAGTGAGAAGGGCTCAAAGCCTGCTTGGATACAGATTAAGGATTTGTGAGGGGCTCAGAAGAACAAGCTCTGTGCTATAACCCCAAACACCTCTAACAAGTTATTCGTGGAGCTCAGACCTAACCTTCCACCCCCTCTTTCACAGAAGACAAGTATTTAAAAAAATAACATAAAATAATATTTACATTTGGGGGGAGTTATGTTTGAAACTGAGACTATACATTCCTATACAAACAGTAACCCCTGCCACTGACCTGAAAATGAGGGCTAGAGACACACTTGGCAATTTGTTTAAACAAGGGTTCCTGGATTTTGACAAATTGTGATGGTTCAATTACATCCAAGATCTCCTCCAGCTCTCCTAGGAACATGACCTAAAGACAAAAAAGAAAGCATTGAATATAAAACCTCCAAATCATCTTGTTCTGCAGAATGCTGGTAACCTCTAAATTCTACTGCTTCAGGAAGAAATGCAAACCTCACTAGCTCAGTGAGACCCTCTCTCAAAAAATGTCATCAGTTCTACCACTGGCAGCTTTTGGACTCAGTCCCTTAAAACAAGTTTCTTCTTCAAGTGCTACATTTAAAGTATTTTGAATGAAATTCAGAATTGCTCCAGTATATACATCATGCTGAAAACTTTGTCTCATACAAAGATCTGAACAACCAAGGCTTAAACTTAATAACTACAGAGATTCTCCTAATTTTACCTCATTTTTGAGAGCAATATTCAAATTAACAGTTTTGCTGTTTCACAAAACCTCACTAGGGAAACTCCAATTTGCATCTGAAACGAAAATGCACATTTAATTGCATCTTTTACATGCTTAGTAGGTAAACACCACATAAAGTATCTTTCATCCTCACTGGAAAAATACTGCCTTCACATATAAACCATTCCAAACCTAACAGAGTTTTCCAACCTCTCCTCAACAATCAATGTTTATTTTCTCCTTTCTAAAAAATTCTCTGCACAAGTACCAGGAATTATTTTGTGAATAACCAGAGTGATATTATTTTGTGATAACCAGAGTTATCAAACTTTTCACAGTCAAAACTGTTCAAAAAACTAGAGTATTGAAAAATCACCTACAAGAAATAATACCAAGATTCACCACAGCATGTGCTATCAACCACGGATTAGTTGATTCCCTGCTTATTATGTTTTAGAGCAAAATAACTCTTTTTTTTTTTTTCTATTTTTTTTGTAATACTAGCATTTCACCTACCTCTTTCTGACTGCAGGTTTTTGGCCAGAATTTCATTAAACCTCTAATGACCTAAATTAGAAGGAAAAAGAAGTTAGATTTTTTACTTTTCTCTCTACAGGGTAAACCATTCATAGTGAAAAAAAGAAGTATGAAAGAAATATTTACTGGTTCTGTGAGTGAGGGATCTTTCTCCAGAAACTGTACTATGCAATACGCCAGCTGTGAAGAGGTAAGAATTTCAGAAAACAAAATTAGAACATTTCTATAAAGAAACCACAAAGCCCCAAATTTTTAAAAAAGAGACACTTAAGGCAAGTTGTTATTCAGCTCTCTCAAACCACATGAAATTTTAGACTGAGATGCACAGTTTGCACTGTGCAAATCCATTCAAAGTTCAGTTTATAAGAAACAAGAGGAGACTTTACGAGAACAATTAGAGTGACAAAGTAGCATATAAAATAAAAATCAGAACAATTTGGAATTCCAAATACAGTCATACAAGCAATGTTTTGAAGCTTCTCCTACTCTCTTAAACTGAGTCTTTTTGCTAATTTTATACAGCAAAGTCATGAGAATTCTTGCAAGATGACTCGACACAGCCAAAACGTGGAATAACACACTTAGAAAGCAGAGCTTTATCACCATAAGAAATCTGCACTATATGAAAATCAGAGAGAAAGGCAACAGGTAGCAGAGGAAAACCTACATCATGATAGCTGAAGGTATAAAAAGATGTATGAGAAGATAAATGCAGTATTAAAGAATCTGTGAGGGAGAATATTACATGAAAAAATGTAGGTATTAGTATTCAGAAGGCTGGCAGGGTGAAGAAGAGCCTTGACAGCACGAGACTTAAGGAAACCCAAACATCCTCTTGGGAGAGAGAATGGGAAAGGCAAACTTGTGAGAATGAGAAAAGAGCAGAGAGGAAAACCTAGAGAGAAAGCTTAACCACTAAATAAAATTTCCAAACTATTTCAGACGTATGTTATGTTTTTAATTATCTAATCAGAACAGAAGCTAGATATATATCATGCAAAGGATACTGAATTAATTTTGAAAAAAAGCTATTGTATTTTTTTCACATTTAGAATTTCCCCCTACTTTTTATGTACATGTAATTAAATTTACAAAGCAGCCTTAAAAATATACATATAACTCTTACTGAACAGAAAATATTTTCATAATTTCTACCTGTGCATGGAAGAGTGATAAACTCCTGACAGTGTGTAAAGGGATCAGCACCTTCACCAGAAACTGTTTATGCTCTGCCTTGAGAGGTAAAGCAAAACCATTGATAATACTGGAAATAAGAAAAGAAATATTTATTAGTGTCATCATCACAGAGAGCAATACTGAGGTCTGAACAAGCACTTTCTAGATTAAAATATATTTAGCAGTCAGCACCTGTTTACAAATAGCACTTGTAAACAGGTGCTGACTTTGGTCCTGCTTTATATTAGCAGGGCACTACATATCTAGCTAGCAATCCAGCTCCCATTAGGAATAATCACATAAACAGCTGCACAAATCTTTTGCCAAACAGATAAGACCTTGTCTATGTGGTCTCTAAATTCATGTAAGCAAGGTGTTCTCAAGTAATTACCCTAAAAAAAATTAAGATTCACTCAAAACATTCATTCTTCTAAGTGCGCTCGGAAGAAAATAATCCTCCAGCATGTAAGGATGAAGTGTGCAGAATTTAATGGACTCACACACATAAAATCAATCCAACACTTTGGCTGTAACTTGCATGTAGTTATATATTCTTGGCAAAGATGTGACAGAGATTTGCACAGGGGCTGGAAGATGAGCATGTGCACACATCTGTTTTCAGACTCAGGGATTATCATAATACTTTTTCCGAATCTGACACTATCCTGACGTGTCCACAAGGGAAAGCTGAGTTAGATAATAAATAAAGACTCATTTACCTTCCTAAAATTTCCAACAGTTCAGCTACGCCATTGAAGTGTTCGGTTTCATAAACAAATCTAAAAAAAGAAAAGTTAAATATAAGCGATATATCAGTTTCCTAAAGCGTTCATCAACAAAAAGCACCTTCTTCCACAACTTACCGTAGAAAAATATTATTAATCTGTTTTCGGATAAATGCTCTAAGACCCAGGAACTTGCCATAAATTCTGTGCAAGACTGTTTTTAGGTAGTCTCGTTCTCGAGGGTCTTCACTGTCAAACAGCTCCAACAGCTGTGTTAAAAGGAAAAAGAGAACTGAAACAGGAGACATCTGACAAGTAGGACACACAGACTTCTGTATGAGACTGAATTCATGAAAACACAGCAAGGAAAGAATGTGACATCCATGGTACCCAAGGAGTAGATATCCAGTATTAAAAAAATCTGCTGGAACCTCAGTACAACGTCACAAAACTCAGAGTAATAGATTTGTGATTAACTAGCTCCAAAATGCTGCCTTCCTTCTCCCCAAAAATAAATATAATAAGACAGTTTTGCCTTTTAGCACGCACCATTCCCTGACTCTGCAGAACCAGAGGATCCTCCTTTGCTCTAATACTTTGTTCTCACAACGTTGTGTCAAGGTCACATTTTTCTAATTGCTTGTAATTTATATGATGAGCTCTTAAGCCCTCCTAGTGATTGCATGGCCCTCACACTGTGCAAAGACTCAACAGGGAAGGCCATGCCAGCACAGGATCTGCTCTTACAGGATCTCCACCAATTGCCACAAACCAAAAGCATCAGAGGGAATTAATCCTTCACTTTGAACAAAACAGTGATTTCATTCTCAATGCCAATTAAAAAACCAAAACAAAACAAAAGAAAATGAAAACCAACAATAGAAAATCCACATTTATTAAGTAGCTCTTAAATACACAGCAAAATGGTTATGTGAGACTCAGTCAAGAGAGATGTTTTAGTGTCTGGTATTGTACAAAATACATCCCAAACAGTGACAGCTGAAGCTGCATAAAATGAGCAGCAGGAACATCACCTGCAGATCTTTGTTTTGTTCCCCTTAAATCCTCTGCCACAAAAGTATGAGCTTTCCCTTAGCCACCTTCTTCATTTTTTGTGACACCATGGCATTTGCTATTTTGGTGGGTGTTTGGAATAAATCCAGAGGTAAACTTTACTTAAAAGCAAAAAGCACAACCAACTGCCACAAATATGCTGAAACCAGGGAATTTTAGGTAATTTTTAGTAATCATAAGCAACCAGTATCTGTCTTGCAGGAAAAAAAAAAGTAACTGTCAACCAGTACCTGTCTTGCAAGAGAAATAAAGACAGTTTGTCAAACAGGTCTTACAAATGGGTAAGATGCTGTCAGAAGATCATTACAGGAGTGGCAGAAAACAAAATTATCTTAGATTCACAAACAGATAAATTATAAATACCTATTACAAGTAGACATGTCAGTGTCTGCTACATCTGATCTCTGTTAAACTGCTACACAACTTTGAGGAGGTGAAAAAAGATAGGAAAAAATATGATTAAAATATGATTGTTAGGCTGTCTGGGATTTTGCTTTCCAACATCCAGGTCTAGGACTGATGCACACATTCTTCCTCCTTGTTTGGAACATTTCTGCAGCTTGCCATGAGACCTCACTGTATTTTCCTTGCAGTAAGAATCTGTGGTGGGTATTTCGTGAGGGAAGTATGAGGTTTGTCAGCTGCCCTCCAGAGGTTATAAACACATTGCTTTGCTCAATTAGTTCTAGATTTAAATAAATAAATAAATAGTCACCTCATCCTTCCCCAAATAGCACATTTCAGCCTAAGACAGCAAACAGCTGGAAGCACTCATGTTTTTCATTTTCTTACTAGATTGAAAAGTATTTATATTTCCAGTTCTCTTATGCAGATCCTCTCTGGAAACACTGCTAAACTAAGACTCAGTCTCTCATTTAAAAATAAATAAATAAATAAGACAATTATTTTGCTATGTCAAATTTGTTATCAGATTTCAACAATAAAGTCTTATTTTTATGAATAAGGTGCAAGAGTTCCATAATTTATGTTGACTATTCTAAACATACATAGAAAAGGGAAATTAATTTTCCAATATAGCAACCTACATAACACAGAGACTTGTGGATATATTTGAATAGTATGTCTCTTAGCAACCAATGCCAACCATTTCAAACTGTACATAAGCAGGCTTTAGAAATTAACAGCTACACTGGTAAATACAATATTTTATTAAAACATACAGCTGAAAGTCAGAAACATAGCTATACTTTTAAAAAAAAGCAAAAAGCAAGTAAACAAGCAAAAAGTTTGAAAAAAGTCCATTTAAAAACTAACTTCTTAATATATTTTTTTTCAAACAGGCATCCTCACTGCCAAGATACACTTCATTAAAATTAAAAAAAAAATTAAAAACTAATTTTGAGAAAAAGCTGATTCCAAATATTCCAAATGTCCCACTTTTGTTGTCAGTGTCACGAGACACCAAAATGCTTAATGTTCTTAAGTCCCAAATTGCTTTCCTGTGTAAGGGATCTCAGTTGACTCAGGAGTTACTCCTGACACACAGCAAACACAACACAAAGTGGAAGGACACCCCAGTTCCTACAGCTCACCACAAATTATTTACACACATGGAAATATAGCTACTTGCTTGTGTGTGTGTGTATATATATGGCTGAATACAACACTTTATAGAAAAATGTGAATTTTAAATTGACACACTGTGCACAGCAATATAAAATTGTGCATCACCAAAACACATGGCAAGAACATAGGAATCCTTGGAACTCCTTTGACCTCTTGTCATATCATGTTTTCTGATATGTGGCTTTAAAATCTCATATTCCACTCTTTCAGTAGATACTATTCTTCCATTTAGAGTAATGAAAGCTAGCAGGATAAAAAGAAATGTTATAATCCTTGGTTTAGACCCATTCTCCTGTGCCAAACTGACAGTTTTGAATGTCTTAAAAGGGTGTGAGTAGGATGTTGCCAGTCATGACCAAGTCAGCAGCACAGAACAGGAGCATCTAAGGATTATTTTTACTAGATTTTGAAGGAGAGCACATGCATTCATCCTAATGCAATCCTGCTCTATCTAGTCAAACTAAAACCAGCCTGGAAAAGCCTGTCAGGAGTGATTTATCATGCATGTTCTTTTATCTATACCAGGTACTGGATGAACACATTGGTACACCTCTTTGTCAAATCAGTACTGAGATGAACAAAAAGGAAACCTCCAGAGGTTTGGTCTGGATGAAAAATGGTCTTGTGTTTAGGAGATGGATAAAATAAAAATTTAAGTATATCCTATTGCTTTCATAGGATGAAGAAGTTCTTGTGATACCAAGAAGGAAACTGAGACAAAAATTGCTCTGTTCACTACATTTTTCAGGTATTCTTCATCCAAACAACATACATGAACAATAAAAGCACAACTTTTATTGCCTGAGCACTACAGGGAAAAATAAAAGCTCCATAAGTGATAAGGGGCAAGAGAGAAAGGTCTTCAGAAATGCTAAGTATCTCCTACCAACACTAGTTGGTTTTTCATTCAAGTGTCAGCCTGCAAGCAAACTCTGTTTTCTAACTAAATAGAAATCTTTCTAAACCACCTCTGTATGTATAAACAATGTTAAGACACATTAAAACTGGTGTTTAATAGTCTCTCTAGATAGAGAGAACAGCATTTTGATACTACTTGGTGGGAAACTTCTCATTTTTCAACAGTTACTATTTCAGCTCTGTCTCAAAACCAGTAAGTCAAATATTTTGATTGAGGTACCGAAACTGGATCCAAACCATCTACTTTATCTATCTATAGCAACAGAGACTAACATATAAACACACACACAACACACAACTTTTTCCTTTACTTCCATAGATTGAAAACTTTTATTGTAGATGCTGGTTTAGCCTTTTTCTGTTGCAACTTTCAAAATCTAAACAAAATCTTTTTAAAGGATTTTTTTTCCCACAAGTGACACTAAGCCTTAAAGAAAACAGCTTACCTGCAATACAAATTTCTGATCTATGTACTTTTTGGCAATGCTGGGCTGAAATTCTTGGCTTTCCAAAAATCGTATGAAAAACTCATATACAAGCTGCAAAAGAAAGAAGAAACAAAACATGGGTTTAGTTTATGACTTGATTACTCTTTGTTTTCAGCATTTCCCTAAATTATTTTGTTAGAAGATTAAATGCTTATTTTTCCCCAGTACGAAGGGTTAAGAAAATGGAAAATATTTTTCTCCTTTACTGAATTGCCACCTTTTAGTTAAAATTAATTACATGCGCTTTTTAAGCTGCTTTTGCTTATTTAACTCCAGTCAAAGACATTTCATCAAGAACAGGCACTGCCATCTTGTAATGCTTGTTATCATCTTGTAAAGCTTCTTTGAGTAACTGGCAAGCACATTTAAACTGCCCTCTGAACTGCTGAAGCCACATCAAATACAGACATTACAATTCTGAAGGGGTTGGTGAAACAGTTGGAAATATTTAAATTAAATTAGAAACTGCTTAGAGTAGTGTTCTAGTACAACTTGAAACACAGAAGAAGAATACAAACCAGAATTTATTCAGAAGTTCCTAACTTACTGTAAAGAGTAGCCTCAGGGCTGGAGAAAATCTGCTTATTTTCATGCAATTCCATCTCTACCTAAACTCTTCAGTGGGACAGCAAGACTTTTCATTTAGTAGAGAAAAAGAAGAGTATAAAAACCAGGGAACAAGGAAGTGAAGTGAAACAGAGACTGCTGTGGCCTCATAAGACAGCAACTCTGATCTGTCACTGATAATGAGCTACCAGCCAGCCACTCTCTTTGCAGAACCTTTTCATAAAGAGCAGCCATTGAAAACTTTTTCCTTTTTGTCTTTAGTGAGTATGAATATTGATACTGAAAGGAGAAAGGAAGCTTAAAAATTACATTTTAAACTAATTTTAAACTTTTCCATGACAGCAATATGCTGCAAAACTGCTGCTGGTACTTTATACAGTGTTCTCTGACTTCTCAAAGTAATAGGAAATCAAAAAGCAGGAGAGAGGTTTAGAAATAAGTTGTGGGAAAAGTGACAGCTTACATAACACCAACATTAAATCATCAGGAAATCAATTCCATCGACTTTCCACAAATACTTGGGTGAATTTTTTCTTGACAATGGTAAGTCATCTACTGGATAAGAAATTCCATCATTTCCATGCAAGCAATGACTTTTTGAACTACAGCACCAGTGTCACTGAATGTGCTGTTTCCAGGCAGGCACAGCTCCTCAGAGCTGCCTTGAAGTTTTGAAGATTCTTATTTTTTGTGGAATTGCAATATAAATGAGGGATGAGCCTACATTTCAACAGATTCTGAATTAGAGAGCACAAAAGAGTGAAACAAATCGCTCACAGGACTGTACATGCAACTGTAAAATAAAATCCTCATTTCAGGCTGAGATCAATTTTGCTCCTTTGCTCACAAAAACTCCCAAACTCCACAAACTATTACTCAAGCAAACTTCTTGTAAATTTACCAGTGGTGTGAGTCATTATCCTGACTAACACACACAGGATCTTCATCTATATTTTCTATACAGGAATTTATGGCATTAGTATCAATGATGCTTTCTCCAGTTTAGTTTATGTTCTTCCTTCAAAATGGACAACGGAATGGTTTGAGCTGGAAAGGACCTTAAAGATCACCTTATTTCACCCCCTGCCATGGGGCAGGGACACCTTTCCCAAAACCAGGTTGCTCATCCAACCAAGGCCCCATCCAACCTGGCCTTCAGCACTCCCAGGGATGGGGCAACCACAGATCCTCTGGGCAACCTGGGCCAGGACCCCACACCCTCACAAGTCAAGAACTTCTTAATAAAGTGTAATCTGAATCTCTCCTTGTCCTGTCACTATTCTGACTGTATAAAAACTCACTCTCCCTTGGTTTTTTACAAGCTCCCTTTCAAGTACTGGAAGGCTGCAATGAGGTTTCCCTGGAGCCTTCTCTTCTCCAGGATGAACAACCCCTGCTGTCTCAGCCTGGGCTCACAGGACAGGTGCTCCAGCCCTCTGATCATCTTTGCACCCTCCTCTCTTGTGGACCCACTCCAACAGGTCCACAATTTTCTTGTGTTAATAACTCCAGACCTGGTTGCAGTGTTACCCCACATGGGGGTATCAAAATCCCTTGTTTTGATAACTGAAATTCAGAGGAAGGGATACTACTCAGTGAGCTTGAGTCCTGCTCCAAACACCTGGGAGCAAACCTTGACTCCAGCAGAGGAAGGAGGACTTAGATAGGGATGCAGCTTCTCATTCATTTTTCTGATCAGCTGCCAACACCTGTGCACTTTGGTATGAATATTAACCACTCTCAATAAAGCAAAACTGCCAGCAGTGTCATCCTCACAATGCTCTTGCTGAAGTTGTTGAAAAATACTTGTGCATCAAAGCAGTTGGGAAAGCAAAATAATTTTTAAATCAATGAAGGAAAACAGGAATATGAGGGACACCATCAATATAATTTTGAAAGAAAGCTTTAACATTTTGCAAATATCACTAAGTGCTCTCCCATCTCTCTAGGTACTGTATTAGAGTCATAAACAGTACTAATAAATGTTAGTGTCTCCCAGACTAGTTCTGATTCACAGGTTAAAAAAAAAAAAGATGAAAAAATTACTAGATACACTAAGCAATGACAAGAATTTCTTCTGAGGTAAATAATCAAAAACCTGTAAATGCGGCCACGATGCCTCCAAGGTGGGCTCATCTTCTTCTGGATCAAATTCATTGCTGTCACTAGGTGGGAGAGTTCTGAAGATATTGCAAGATACCTGAAAAGGCAAAGAAAGGAGGATGAGATCCATTCTTCAAACAGGTGATAGATTTCAGGACTCTCTATGTTTGTACCTGTTCTATCCTCCATCACTGAAACACTTTCTTTTTCCTGCTGTCTGACAAGGACCTTTAGCAACAGCACAGGGCTAAGGAACCTGTCACTTTACAAACCTGCCACCAACCTTGGCTTTTCTCCTTTCCTCTGATATCCTAGCATTACCCAGTCTGCCACCCTGTTCCAGAGGAGCCCTCCAATATGTAATTCCCAATCCTGATGGGCATCAATGGGAACCAGGACTGCTGAAGAGTTGTAGGAAATACCATCAACTCATATCTATAAGTGTTGTCATACAGCACTTGGTTATTTTTGTCTGTGTGGAGAAACATTCGTGATTAAGGTCTCATCTGTCAGCACTTGTTAGGAGTTGTCAGTGCTACTCACACATTAAATGCCTGGACACCTCATGCCAAGTACAGAACTTGGTACTAAATGAAAGCAAATAATAGTATTTGCTCAACACTTAGCCTACATTTTATTTCATGGATGGCTCGCTGTGCTTAATCTTATTTAGAGGTACTTTGGTGAGACTGCCTGGCTTTGTGAGGTTCATGCTATCAGCAAAGACTGAGCCAGGGAGCTTTCCTGGGTTAATTAGAGTGCTGAATGGAGGGTACAGCTTATTATGCAGCAAATCTGATAAACTGCAAACATGCTGTAGGGCCTCTCTGCACTTGGAAGGTGACGATGTGCCTTCCTTGCTGCTCCTGCGCATTTGACCCATCTCTAAGCTGGTTAATCAAACAGCTGGGAAAAGCAGCAGGTTATCCCCTAATCTATACATGACCCCTTCATAGTAGTTCAGACAAACTAAGCTATTTAAGACACAAAACTAGTATGTTCTTCAGCGTCCTTGTTTATTTTTCCAGCTTTTTTGCTCCTGTAAACATTTTCATCTGTAAGATGTATTTTCAGTATGTTGGCAACTTAGTGAGAAAGGGCACTTTAAAGCCCACAGTTAAAATACAATCCAAATACTGATAAAAGCATATTTAAATAGGGTGAAGTTTTAGAATTTGCAAGACAAACAGAGCAGATTCAGGCACTGCAGAAATAAAAAGATGAAAGAGGCAAGTGCAGAAAGCACACGTGGTGCACCTGAGTGAGCGATGTTCACTGAACACAAAAGAGTGAGCAAAGAAAACAAGAGGCCACACTGGTTTGTGCTGGGACTTGTCCCTTCCTGCCACAAGAGGGTGTGTGCCACTGCAGTTCCAGTCCTGCAGGCTCTACAAAGCCCCACTCTGTAAAGCTCAGCATTGCTTTCAGCCTGGAGAGACTCGGCACTTAGTCCAGCCTGTGCTGATGGGTGCTGAACTCCTCCTGCCCTGTACCCACACCAGCCACAGTGACTGCCAGCAGTCACTATGAGAGGATCCTCTCCTCCTTTCTCCAGCCTCTTCCTCAACTCATTCACTACTCTCAAGAGCCCCTTCACAAAGAGACATTTCTAATCTCACGAGAGGTCAAATAACTATTCCAGGAATACACACATGTTACAGTTTGTCTTTCCTCAAGGATTCCTGAGCTCCTCCTTCTACTATCCCTGATATGAAAACACAGGGAGAGGAGGAGACTGATCAGAATTAGCAAGACAGATTCTATGGTAGAACACAAAAGAGGGTAGACACCCTAAAGGATTCCCAAGTAAAAAGTGGGAAATGTACCTTGAATCCAAACATTTGGGATTCTAAAATACTGTCTCGAGCATTTTTTGTTAATGCTTCACAGTCAAAAATCCCAGCACTCTTAGGATTTGGATCAAAATAAGAAACTAAGAAAACCAAAGGCTGCTCTTTTTTCCCCTTTTCTGCTTTAAATTTCATTTGAAACAAGAAAGAAAAATTTCTGCAAATTTAACTATACATGTATTATTAAAACTTGTACCTACAGATCACTCATCAGCTGTTTTGTTTAGAAACTGGAACAAATACTGAATTATGGCACAAGCAAAACCTGCAAGGGAAAGTACATACTTTCAGAATGAAAAGCTAAACAAAGACAAATTCCTGTAAGACTCAAATTTAGTCAAACCAAGCCTCAGGCAGTTAGTGCCAGGGCCTTACCAGCATGACAGAAGTATGAGAGGTTCAGCAACAATTAGGTAAGTGCCAGCACTGACACCTGGATCTTGAGCTTGGGACAAAATTAGTGTGATTTCCGGAGAGTGTCTATTAAAAAATGCCAGTCTCAAGGCAACTCAAAAGCAGTTTTCTTTGCATAAGAAAATTAAACATGCAGAAGTAAATGCAATGCAAGCTGGAATATGGTCTCTGTATGCAGTTTGCTCTCTTTAATTTTCTGTTTTGCATTAGGAGTAAAGATAAGCTATGTGGAGTCAAAATGCAGATATTCTCCTGAGGAGAAGAGACAGAACAGGTTATCTTTAAGTGATTTCCCCAGGTTATCATAACTTTAGGAGATAATGTGTGCCATTACAGTTACATTAATCACCACAACACAGCACGACAGCTCATTTACATGCAGTGTCAATTTATAGCATGCTTATCTAAATCAGTAGCCTCTGGGTGGTTAATGTTTATAAGCCTCTAAGGGAGAGCTGAAGGCAACAAGTCCTTCCATGCATGAACTGCCCAGCTGTAGGCTGGAGCCCCTGACAGCCACCACAGTGACAGGAACACACTGCATCGGGGCTGGAAAGGCTTTTTCTCAGATAGGCATAAGGCAGCTATTTAGTATGTATCCCTGGGCCCAAGCAGCATGCCAAAACTCCTTCAGCTGGATAGCTGAATCATTTCTCTCTCAACCTCTCTTGGATCATCAAGGCAGAGGACATCCCTGCCAGCCTGCATACATAATCCCCAGTGATTCCTCTCCCAAAGCCAACACAAATGACGATGGATCAATACTGACTTCCTTCTGCCACTCATTAGGAACGCCTCCAAGCCCAGATGATCTTTTTGGAAGGCAAACCAGAACTCTAATACTCTAGAAATATGTCCCCTCTCTGTCCTCAAAAACACCTGCACCCTTTTTTCCATGGCTGTAGCTTTCAGAAGCACTCACCAAAGTGGGTGTACAAAGTCCACTACAGCTCCTCCACCACGCAGAACCTGAACACCCAAGTGCCAGAAACCAACTTAACAAGCACTTAAATCTACCCATTGGCACTGAATCAAAAACATCCCAGACCAAAGTGGAAGTGCTGAAATGACAGATTCCTAGAGTGGAGATGCACAGAAACCTCTGAGCTCTGTGTCAGTGTGTCAGTCAGGCACAACTCACAGAGCCATGGAGTGGTTTGGGTTGGAAGGGACCTCTAAGGTCATCTCATTCCAACGCCCTGCCATGGGCAGGGATGCCACCCACTAGACCAGGCTGCTCCAAGCCCCATCCAGCCTGGCTTTAACACTTCCAGCAATAGGGCAATCACAACTTCTCTGGGCAACCTGGGCCAGTGCTTCACCTGCCCTCTTAATAAAGAATTTCTTCTTCAGATCTGATCTAACATCTAATTCCAACCAGACCCAAGACAAAAACTCTCCCAGGCAATGACAAGTCAATATCAATTTGTTAAAACAAACAAGGCAGGGAAGGCTGCTCTGTACCCCTCCCAGAGAGTGAGCTGCAATTTCTGAACAGATCTGATGGCTGGTACTTGGCAATGCAGAACTACGAAATTATGAATACACAGATAAAAGCATCAAGCTGCAAGAAAGCTTTATCACCACATTTATATTTGAAATAAATTTTAGAAAAGAAAATAGTAAGAGGCTCAAGTCTCAAGTCAAAATTCATGTTTTGAGAAGTCCTCTCTTTGCCCCTCACTGGAGTGCTATAAAAGTGACAATGCTGTAACAGAAACACTTCACAAATTGAAATGCAGCTGAGCACTTCTACTCTGTGCTGTTTGAAACAAAGATTTTTATCAGTAATAGTCTTCCTGAATGAAAGCTGAAATGAAAACAAACACACACACTGCAAAGTTTAATATATTCTCTATATAAAACCAGGGTAAGTGGCTACCCATTTAGCTTACAGGGAACACCTGTTCTTCAATTAAAAATATGTGGAATCATCCCAATAAACCCCATGTACATATAAAATTGAAGCCCAGTATCTCTGCTCACAATGTTTAAACTGCTGTGCATAATAACAACATAGAGAAGCAATAAAATGTAATTAAGTCATAACATGAAGCCATGCTAACCTGGAGACAACACTTGCCCCTGGAAAAGACACTGGACTTGTCCTTCTGAAACATATCTGCATATGTGGAGTTTTTTAATATTGTTTACAGATTTACATATTCTAGAGCCTGAGGCAACTACTGCAGTCACTCAGCTATAATCCCTCTATAAAACCCTCTGGATTGGTCCCAGAAGTTTGACTAAAGAACATCTTACAAAATGTAGTATCTAATTTTATCTTAAAAGATTATAAACTGTTCCACCAGCTCTCTTTTCCTAAAGTTTCACTACTAATTTAACAACAGCACTGCTTCTGATCTCAGCGTTGAATCTGCCTGATACCCTGTTGGTTCTTGTTAAACCTCCAGATCTCTTTTACACCTGTACATATATCTGCATATGCAGTATGTGTCTATCTATAGATAGGTATTTTTATACAGACAAGACAACTCTCAACCTCTGTGTCATTAAATGGAAAAACAAAGCTCCTAAACACAGGCAGTTGTTGGTTTCTCTGTTTGTTTTTAATCCTGTGATTATTTTTGCTTCCTTCCTTTGACCTCCCACCTGTGCACAAGTGCACTGGGGTATATATAAAAAGCCAGATCACATCTCTCTCTTTTTTTCCTGCATGTTGTCATATAAATTTATCGACATTCACTTCTTTGAACAGTGCAGTGTACCAGAAATTCATATTAAGACACTCATGATAAGCAATCCACAATGCTTAGGTTCTTTTCTGCACCACTGCTTTCCTGAATACAATCTTTCAGGGCTTAATATTATGTGCCTTCTTTTGCCCAGCAGCATTACTTTTGACTTGGCTGCATCAAAATGAACTACACTGGATTGTGAACACAGTCAACAACCCAGATCACAGGCTGGGGGGAAAACAGTTCTTCTCATTTTCTCTTGACCTTTAAGTCTTCTAAAAATTCAATCAATAACCTGCAAGAATTTAGCTCTGGATCAGGGCTCCTAAACTTGTTAGCTTACCATCACCCACTTCAGTGGTGGTAGCAGCTTCCATCCATACAGATGAGGAAGCAGCAAACTGAGATCCTTGGGCAATGCTTCTCTTGGCAGAACTACAACAAGAGCAAGTTTGTAGGACAAAACAGCTGGTGCTCAGGTGCAATGTCCACACCAAGTGTGTTTAGAGAGAGGAGCTGCCTTCTGGTGATATCTTGCACTGAAAAAAGCAGTAGCTATACTCCTGCAGTGGGTGCTTTGCTCAAAAGTAACCCAATTTACAAACCCTGAAACTTCTCACAAACCACGGAATAGTTTGGGTTGGAAGGGACCTCACAGGTCATCTAAATCCAATCCACCCTGCCACAGGCAGAGACACTTTCCACCAGACCAGGTTGCTCCAAGCCCCATCCAACCTGGCCTTGAACAATTCCAGGGACGGGGAATCCACAGCTTCTCTGGGCACCCTGCACCAGTGGCTCAGCAACCTAACAGTCAACAATTCCATCCTAACATGTAATCTGTCCCTGTCCCCTTCCAAATTCAAGCCATTACCCTTTGTTCTCCCATTCCAGTTTAAAGCCATTAGCCCTTGTTCTAATCTTGTTCAGGCTAACAAGAATCCAGGTGGATTGTGACACTTTGGATCTGAATCAGAAGTGTTAGCTCAGCCCCCAGCCCAGGCAGCAGGCTGGGTACAACCTTCTCACTGCTGGAAACGAGCTCTGCAATTTCACTCTGGGTCACCTAGACCCAAACTATATCTGGGTACCCTACCAGTAACCCCATTCACCACTGTCTCCCTGTAACTAAGTTTTCAGATGATTCAATGGAAGAATTATTTATTTAATGTGTGGCCAGGTAATTCTATAATACAGTCTGAAAAATCATAGCAGTAGCTCAAGTATCTTGAACAAATTAAAGCACAGTACCAGCAGAAAGAGCCCCTCACCTTTGGAGCAGGCAGGAGATCAAGTGAAAGCCTGCCAATGCATGAACTTGAACTCCAGACAGCATTACAAAACTTATGCTGTCCTGGACTCCAAACTAAAGAACAAAACATACAATTCAAAACTCAGGAAAACAATCTCTCAGAAGAAGATTAACACTGTGCTCCTCTGTAGACAAAATGCTTTAAAGGTACTCAAAAGGATGACACAGCCAAAATAGGGTGTGGGGATGTAAAGGTCCTTTAAGCAAATAAATAAATAAAGCTCAAGTGCTTCTTGGAACAAGAAAGTGGTTTTCCAGTTTATTTCTTTGCTTTAGACCTAGTCACTGCACTGTTGTGCAGATAAAGTCTGACAGATGCAAGGCCGATATAACAACCACAGGAATAACAGATATAGGTAAATGTAATTACAGACTGTCCAGAAAAATTATTAGGGACAACTGCTGCAAGAGGAGTTGGCTCCAACTGATTTTTTGACAGGAGCACAGAACATCAGAACCTCTTCGTTTAACAAGCATTGTACATTTAATACGAGCTAGGTGTATAAAGAATGTGAATAACAAAAACATCTAACAAAAGTATTTGGAAATAATGCATAAAAGAAATCAAAGTTAAATTCCTTCCTTGCTTCTAGAGAATTGATAACCCCCACATTAAAGAAAGAAGAGCAGAATTTTAAATATTATGTGATTTTTATGTGGCTTTTTTTTAACAACAGCATGCTTGCTCTATGATGGCTGCACCTACATGACAATTTTTTATCAAAAAACATTAGGGGGGGTCAAAGGACATTGCATTTTCCTTCCAGCACTTCAGATGGCTTCAAAATCTGTTCCACTTCCACTTAAGATCAAGATTAATTCCTAATATTTTAAAGAATTCCTGAACTTATATAAAATTCCCATTAGAAAGGGACATGATTTGTCAATTCTTCTGAGAGTATATGATTTCCCTTAAACTCAAAATGACATTCAGTATTATATTTTGAAATCTAATACAGGAAGCAACAGGAACATACACACAGGATTTTGGTTAAATGAGAAAGGTAAGGTTTGTTGGGTTTGTTAAGGTTTGTTAAATCAAAAAGGTGAATATAGGTGGACCTGCAGAAAAATCTCTATCCAAGAACATTTAAATACAGAAACTCTGAAGATGTCATACTTTGTCACAAGACACAGCTAAAGCTATAGAAAATATAAAAACCATAATGCCTATGAAGTCTAACAGCTAGAACACTTCCTAAAAATAGGTTTCTCAACATACCAAAAAAATCATGGCTTAGCAAGATATTCTTTATGTTTAACAGGTCTGTCACAAACAAACTCCTGAACAGACTCTGCCCTCACATTGGTTGAGACAAACCTGCAGTAAAAACAAATGCAATCTCTCCAGATTTATGTCAGTAGAAAGAAGAGAGAGAGGGAAAAAAAAAACAAACCCAGACCAGAATCTGACCTTTAAAATGCATTTTTTTTGTGTTTATTTGGGTATTGATTTAACCAAGTTTCTTTCCCTGTGTTGCTTAACACAGCTTCTACACCACATGACATCTCCTATGATGTTTCTCTTGGGCTGTACAGAAATTACAGCCTTATTTTATTCGATTTGCCATTACAGAAAAGATAAAGATGACAACGGGAAGCCAGAGACACTTCGGCACTTAGAAAAGAGAACAAAGTATCACTTCTCCATTCCAAAAGATGTATCTGAAGAGGGTTTCATTAGCCGTCTCCTGTGGGCTGGCAAACGCACACTGATGTTGCGCAAACGTCAGGGCCCGGGTCTACCCTTTCTAAAGAAGCAAGCAGGAGAGCTGAAAGGTTGCTCACCAACAAAAAGATTCATCCAGATTTTCCAGTTCAACAGCTTGTCAATTTTTTGCCCATTTTTAAAAATGAAATAGGTCGGTTTCCTCAATCTGTATCTTAACATCCATAAAGCACAAACAGCTCTACCACACACACCCTTCAGGATACCACAGATAATAACAAACATTTATTTCATTCAACTACCACTGCTTAATCTACCAGCAAAAATCAGTATCATTAGTTTAAGGCTCCACATTTTGCTCAGACGGGAATAAATTTTAGATTGTGTGCAATTATTGGCTCATAAAGTCCTATTACTAGCATTTCCTTCTTAGCAGAGTGTGGCTTAATTGGCAAGGCCATTTTTCCTAAGACTTGCCTAATTCTAAAGAATGTCATCTGCCCTTCTGAACAACGCATCAAACTGCAGGGGAAGCACACTGAGCAATACCCTCCTGAATAAATCTGTTCAGCTCATGGCCATTAACACAAATCCCAATCGCTCTCCCCATCAAATGATATTGATGACACAGATGAGGCCCCTGCAATTTGCTTTGGTGGTCATTAGGAGATTCTGTTTTATTTTATTATTTTGAATAACAAATAACCTGTCAGACACTGTATCAAGCTACAGAGAGTGGTTTAAGGAAGCAGATTTGCACGCAGGTTGACAAACAGCCAAGTGGTTTCACATTTAGTTATATACCACATCATATCACATGCTCAAGAGAAGAAGATGAAAACATGTGATAGTACAAGCATGCATAAAGCTTTTAATGGCATAAATTTTAGATAGTTGGCATGAAAAACATCTATAAGTTATCTGGCTACCAGAAATGACTTTTTCAAACACTTATATTTTAGAAGCAATTAAAAATCTCAGTTCTTCTGAAGAATTCTACTGGCAACCTTTTCCTAGCCTAGTATGTCTAAAGCCAAACACCTTTTGGGTCACTAACAGAGATTATTAACATAACACATACATTATAAAACCTTAAAACAAACATGTCTCTTCCACACATATTACCTTTTGGAACATTTTAGATTATTTAGATGAGAAAACACTTCAGCTATTAATCCTTCTCTATGAATATTAGTAACTTTAAAAATACCAGTTTTAGACTGGGACGCCTTTTTTTTTTCCTGCTCCTGGATGATGCTAAAACTCACAAAAGAACTTTTTTTCCCTTCGCTTCCAAACCACAGTAGGCTAAAGGGACAAGCAGGAAAAATAATTCTTAGAGTCATAAACACTAAACATAACAGGCTAGAGATCTTTCAAAGGGACAGAGAACAACTGGGCTCAGTTTTGATCAGTTTTAAGATCCTGGTCTTTCAATCAGAACACTCCCATGGCAATTGTGACAGGCAGGCAGTGGAGATGCTAATTTGGTCAGGACATAGATACTGCTGTTTTCTTCACTATCACGACAGGTCTGAGACTGTCAGCGTGACAGCTCCCTTGTGAACACAGCTGGAGACCTTGGTGAAAATCCCCAAAAGCACATGAAGGTGGTAGCTGCACTCAGGAAGTCAACTGTGCACACTTCAAGTCTGCCTCAATGTATGATTATGGGCACAAAACTGCCTGAAACAAGAGCATGCTTACTGCAAAGAACAAGTTATACCAAAAAGCAGTGCTTCAGTACAAAGTGACTAATGCCATCTCTTCACCAGGCAGTATGTGCTGAAAACTTACTCTGTATAATATTAGAACTACCTTTCCCTCTAGGGCCTTTGTAACTGTGCTCAAAGTGGTGAACAAGTCTTGCTTTTATAGGCAAAGACCAGTGGGAAAAAACAGCATTTTTACCAGACAGTCTATCTGCAAAAAACAAAATACCTGCAAGCCTCTAAAGCCCTGGTGATGTGGTTTAGCAGCACCACTGCAATAGCTTTCCTTGGGATGTTCAACAGGAATCCTGCCTGCATCTGCTGAGGGTTCACTCACACAAATTCAGTACCAGAGCACTGCATCCTGCTCCCGTGGAATACAACCACCAAAGTGGTTTTCCAGCAGCACATGCACCAAGAACACCACTGGGTGGGACAGGCACAATTAGGGGACTCCAGCTTTCCACTGCTTACACCTTTCACCAAAGCTCAGGTGGCTGTTGCAGGCTACAGTTTCATCCAAAATCCAAATTACAATTTACAATTACATTTACTTAAAATTTTCTCAAGAAATTCTTCAGGAAAAAAACATGTTCACTTCCTTAAGTACTTAGGCATCTTTTTACTTTTACTCTTTGTTACTTTAAAAAAAAATCAGATTTGGGCAGTCAGGGGCCACTGGGTAGCCAGACACAGGACAGGAGAATATCCACAGTCCCCCCCCCGCTTCAGTATCCTGGCGCTGAAGAAACAGCCTGGGTTCAGCACCACAAATACAAAGCAGAAGAAAGCAGAATGAAGAAGGGGATGATGCAATGAAAGGAAAAGATGAGAGAACAGATTTCTATCAAAAAGGATCTAAGGTGAAACTGGAATTTCTTAAGCACCATCAGTAAATATCTATGAAATCCACTGGAAATATTCAGGCTGTATCTTTGTTTCCAGTAATTCCTCCATATCATAGACACAGACTATATTTAAGGGAATTATTCAAAACCATGCTTTTCAAACTCTTCAGGCAATACATAATTTCCTTAAGTTAAAAACTGTTCTGTGAATCAACACAAGTGACTGCAGGGACAGTAGGACATGATACCAAAGGGGTTTTACATGTCTTCCACAGCTCAAGATCACATTGTTTCATGGATTATGATTTATTATTCAAATTCAACTTTATAAACAATTACAAATCAAATTCTTCTTGCTTCTTGGGGCCCAAGCTAAGGCAACACTAACTTGCACAGTTTTTATTCAAGAGATGTTGCTGCAGTAAACAACTATAACCAAAGTCGACCTAAGAAGACAACCTCAGTAACAGAAATGCTAAAAAAATTACCAGATTCTCTGGGGGGATGAGTTTGGAGGCATCTGCTACACAGAAAAAGTCCCCCATTTTACTGAAGTTATCTGTGCATCAACATCTTTTCTATGCAGAGGGTGTGATATACTTTGTTCATCACAAGAGGTACACATCAGAATAAACTAACATTTGCAAACCATTTAGATACTACAGTGCAGCACCAGCAGAAAAACTGAGGAGAAAGTCATTCTGTATTCTGCCTGGTATTTGAATGGTGCATGAGTTCACATACTGAAGAAATAACACAGCAAGCAGTTCATTCACAAGACTGGTCCAGTACAGAAGGGGGCAAGAGGGGGTGAGGGAGAAGGGAAGAATCTGATCTCATAATCATAGGCTTTCTGACAATGCATACACACAAAGAAGCCAAATTATGATTTTTTTCATACACCTTAATTCTGTTTTTTTTCCTTCATTATTAACTGCTCGATGGTTCTGTCACAATTTACAGCTATTTTAAAGTATTACAGACAAGCAACACAGCATGTATCTGTGTGTCAGAAAATAAGTGAGGAGCATACACAATGCATTGCAAAAACTATTCATGTTTTTCTTCTTACAGCACAGCCAGTGGATTCCACAATCAGACAGTACTGTTAGGAAACTGTCAAGACCAAATCTGTATTTAATTAATTGCTTTCTCATTTAGAGAACAGGTTATAAGGGTTCTGTTCAGTAGCACAAAACAAACATTTAAAGCAGTGATTGATTTTACCAGTTGCAATGAATATTCTTCACCATACAGCATCTGGGACTGTTTCCATTTTTGCATGGAAAACACTATTATTTAACAATTTATATATACAAGGTATGGCTTTATAGTTGAGCAATCTTGCTCACTCTAACAGCACCAGCAATGAATCCACATAACCCAATCAGGAAATTGTTACAACAATCCTATACAACATTTTTAGCATTTATTATTTTAACTTTATTGTCCATGCATACTTTAAGCTATCTCTGCCTAAAGCAGACACCCAAGAGCTTAGAGAAAGTTTCAAGAAAGATAAGAGACTTGCAAAAATTATTCCATTTTTTATACTGGGAGGAGAGAGAAGACAGATTGGAGGAAACATGAGGGACTCTGATTTAATGGATGCTGGCTTTCTCTATCAGGAAACAATCCAGGTTTCCTTTCAGACATTTGTGACACTATAATAACCATAATCTACTTGACTTTCATTAAAAAGATATAAAAATTAATATTTTTGTCTTTGGAGAATTATCCCCAAGCAATGTCTATTAGCAAATGCAAGCCAAAGGCATCATTTAATCCACCTACTCCAGGGTTCAATTTCGCCCACAGTGTGTAACTGGAAGTGCAAGTGGATTTAAAAAGAGACCATGAGAAAGAAAGAACTCACCATTCTAACTACTTCAGGGTAAGTCTGCTCTGTCAAACAGCCTCTGCTTATTGTAATGTAGTCCACCAGTTCATTAAGAGTGGAGCGCTTGTATTCTTTCATTTTAAGGTCTGAAAGCGTGTCCATGAAGTCAAAAATGACACAGCACTGTTGAAGTTTCTTTAGGAACAGTTCAGGCTGCTCTGAAGATGGAACGTCTATGAAACAAGAAAGGAAATCTTTGTGAGTCTGGCATCTTATTATACAAAACAGGATTTCTTTTTGAAGATCAATTTCAAAGGAAAGCAGCATTCATACAAATTCTTGTAAAACAGAGCTCGGATTAACAAATGAACCACTTACAGGAACTGTATTACTATTGTGTGTTTGAGATCTTGAACGTATTGTAGAAGGAATTTAATCATCAACTGCTATTAGGAAAATAAAGTTCACCAAGAAAGTCCAGGCTGAAGTACAGAATGGAAACACACCAGCATTCAAGACTTAATTTTACAACAAACAACTACTTTGACTGGAGGCTGGTATTTACCATCTTTAACTTCAGCTCCAAAGAAGGATGAAAGAACTGTCAAACACATCAAGCTTGATTAATCTGTATTTCTAAAAACACCACATCTTTTTTAACCCTGTATGAATATACATGAATACATGACAAGACTGTAATTCCACAAAGAAGTTTTGAGTTTCAATCATTATCCCAACATTGACACTTCCCATAGCAAAATCAGTTTCTCTGTGAGGAATAATACAGTGAGGATTTTTTTGCTGTACTATGAACACATAACATGCATCAATAGGAACATTTTCACAAAAAAATAGTATGTGCTTGACCAATAAAGTAAGCAGAACTCACTACTTTTGCTCTGTTTTCTTAATTCTCAGCAAATGAAAAGATGTAATACAATAATAAAAGGAATGTCAACTTCTTAGTTGTTGGTTACTTTACCAAATTCATCAAAAGAATACAGAGACAGCTTTATTTATCCAACGTTCATGTACACAAGAGGACAGGAATAGGAGAAAGTTGCAGAAATGAAATCCACATTTTTACTCTGAAGGTCTGTGCTCAGACTAGGGAGCACTTCACTTCCTTTGAGCTACCTGGTTTTATTTAAGGCACCAATGCCTCCCTCAGCACCAAAATCCACTGGTTGACCTTCTTAATCTCATTTTTAAAAAGTTTTAATAGTAAAGAATTTATGTTTATTTCTTAAAACCTATACATCTAATAGGCCAATCCCAGATGGAATTTCTCACTGCTGACAGAATAAGTCACAGTAAGGAATACTTGGCAAATGCTGGGAGGTTTTAGTAATCGTATGGTAGTTTTAAGTAGTTTTAAGGCTTAAGTACCACGAATCTGTTTTGCTTAAACACACTGCTTCAATTTAATTAAAATGAGTGCTTAAACAGTGAAAAGAATAAACATGGATTGCAGTACAAATAAAGATGCAACAGTTTGTTCAACCTGTTTGTTTACAGCACTGAAGTGACAGGATTCAACAGGGAATCCACATGGAAGAAGAATCCTCCACAAACACCTCTGGAATAGTGAAGGTCCCAAAACCAGGCACCCTAAAGCCATTCCACTGGCCAGGTCTCTCACACATTCAAACTCCTCAGAGGAGGCAGAGCTGAAATCTAAGCTGAGCCAAGGAGACAGAGAAATGCATTAGCCTTCACCCACAACAAAAAAGATCATTTCTGTACATGACCTTTCTAAGGTTACAGCCCTACAGGACACAAAGGGCCTGGGGAAGCAGAGTTCTGTGACTGCTCTGCCTTCAAGTAATAGAGAGATGAATGGACTTCGGAATTCACTGTTATTAACAAGCAGGCAACAGTTAAATGATGAAAAATTTCTTCCAAAGACAGCCTTATACACTGGCTGAAAAAAAGAAAAGAAAAACTAAGTGCAATTGGTTACTTTTCAAAAGCTGTATTTTTAAAACCTGCACTCTTATTTCTTTATTACATCTATAATCCACCACAGACCTTGAAAATATTTAAAAGGTATCAATATAATCTATGTTGCTACATTACCATAATGGGGTTTTGGTTGCACTGTTCTACATGACTTTTACATGTTTGTTTTGACCAACAAGGACATTACAGTTAAAGAAAAACAGGCTGAAATAAGTGGGAATCCATTAGGATACAATTCAGCACAAGTTAAAACCAGACTCATATATATGACTCAAGATTACTCTCATTTTAAGCAGGGCTCATATTAAATAAAAATTTTTAAATTACTAAAGCATTAAAGTAAGCCATAAAAGTTTGTTTTCTTTCTCTAGTTAAATATCTGGAGGTGTGGGAACAAAACAAAAAATATAATTACGTTCTTCTCAAGAAAAACCACTCTAAAACCTTTCATGAAATTCATGCCAGTCTGACTATGTCAACAGGCCATATGAACCTAGGGGAAGCTAAGAAAAACCAAACCACAGCCAACCAAAAAACCTACAAACAAACAACAAAAAAACCTCAAAGCCCCACAGAATAAAGCCCCACAAACCAATTGTTCTGGTCATATCTGCTTTTCTTTATTAAGCAAGTTGCCACTCACACTAGGGAATACAACTCTTAAGAAGTTTCACTCAGTAATTTTTCCCAATGTTCCTGGGAATTTGGGGTGCCTTGGGAACAGGGTAATACCTAATGCCAGAGGATTTTTGTACTTGGAAACAGGGCAAGTATATGAGAGTAAATATACCTGAAAAATTAGGGGTCCTAAGACAAGAAAAGGGTGGTACAAATATATAAAATATACAAAATCAATATTCCATGTTCCCAGCCTTCACACACAGACCATGGCATTAACTGGTTTGAAATTTTGGGGTGGGGGACGTCTTTTTCTGGTATTTGGGGCACATACCTACAGACCCCACAGCAGAACTCCTGAACTCCTTAATGCAGAAAGTTGGAATAAAACACACACTTCCTTACAGATGTTCACAGCTGGCTGAAGAAAGACAGCAAACCCTTCTCAGCAGATACTCAGAGTTGTCAATGAATTTTACTCCCGTGCTAACACACAGCCAAAAAATTTTAGGTCCCAAAATTTAATAACCTGCAATATTACCATTGTACCTACTTTCACATAAAAGAACAGAAAATTGAGCAACCGCTCTAATAAATCTGTGTAAATACACATAATACTTTAATAACCTATAAAATAAAACCAAAGTGACACTATTAAGTGCCATGTGTGATTTATGTCAAATATACACAGGAGTATACGTTTATTAAAACCAAAATTTAAAGCAAGATAAATTTCTGTTTGGATGACTGTGAGAACTCTCCTCATTTTCAGGTCTGCTACAATTTAATTTTCAGGCTTGTCAGTTTTCTCTTTAGCCATTTAAAACTGCTCAGAGCTTTTGAAATACAGTGAGCATTCACAGATTCAAAGGAAATCGGCTTAGTGAAAGCATGTACTAGTACATCTGAATGCTGACTATCAAGACAGAATCAGAGCTTTAAAGTCAGGTTTTTATAAAATTATCAGAAAAACTGACAGAAAGTGCTATAATTTTTTTTTTTTAGACATGGACCAACACTTTTTACCACAAAGGCTGAAATACAAAAATGGCTAAAGCAATTATGTTTCTCTCTTAATAGCCTTTTCCCAAAATAATCCTAATCCAACCAGCCCATCCCTTCTCATCAGTCTCTGCCTTCTGCATCCTTTTATCAACTAAAGGCATAAAAATCTGATGGCACACTTTTATTGCAAGTCTCTAACATCAATAAAAACATATTAACGTTTATACTACATTCATGTTTTAATTAGAGTAATTTACAAGTAACTCATTTTGGATTACAGGAAACAAACTATGCACCAGAGAAACTGCATGCAGGGAAGTGAGCTCTGGCTCTCCTCTCCCTGGTAAGTGAACAACCAGGAAGGGGGAGGACCTGGATCAGCTCCCTGATCCACTCCTGCTCGTAGTTTTGCAGTGAAGGATCCAATGCTGGGAACTGAGGAAGTGAAGATGAAGGAGGGATTGAGCTGCTCAAAGCAGCAGCATAGCAGCTGTGAGGAAAAGCCATGGACTGCAGACACAGGGCAGTATAGGGCACAAAATCAGAATGAAACAAGACAAAATATGCAGATCATGTATGAAGCATTAAGCAGAACCAGAGTATGCTCGCACATGCTACCCTTCACCCACATATGCACTATCAGAACATTTATGAATCATTAAAATCAAAAATGCTCTGAGAATAACTATTGCTTCCAGTATATACATTACTGGTATTCATTAGCTTGAAGATGACATTTGCATAGGTAATTAGCATCATCTTCTCGTGTGACAGTAAAAGCAAACACCACATAAAACACAAAAAATAAAAACACTTACTAAAACCAAAGTAAGTCAAAAATGGGGAAGAGAGACTAATCGTAACATTTTTTTCACATTAATTTTAAGAACTTCCTTATAACATCCCAACATCTGAGACTCTTCATTCTCTCCACCTCTGAGATTGTTTCCTCTTTCAATTAAGTTACAAAATTCCAACTTTCACTTTCAACTTAATAGCGAAATCATTCCTCAACTCTTCTTCAACTTTCCTATCTTTCAGTTACTAAGTAAACCTAGCACAATTTTTTTTCTAGTTAAGTAAAATCTCCTTGTGACAAAAAAATCTCCCAAACCCCAAACTGCCGCCGCTTTGCTGCCACTCACCAAATCACATGAAATATAACCAAGCACTGCATCAAGGACCTACCTGCACAAAGAGGGCAGTGGTGCACAAAACTCTGCTACAGCTAACCCTCATAAAACACTATGAAGATTTTATTTTGCAAGCAGTTACTTTTCTAGTTTTCATTCCAATAAAACTGGCAGATTTGAATTTGAAAGCCTTTTTTAGTTTTCTTTGAGAAGCTGACTTCAAGAGGAGGTCTAGCAACAACCAGCTCAGAGCTTTCCCTAACTCATAGTCCTAAAATACAGGACAACCACGTGTCTATAGGCCACTTTTCACAGCAAGGTATTGGTCTTAACATTCCAAGAAGTACAAATGTTTGCCCTCTTTTACATACACAAACATTTCTTGAGAAAAATAATCACCATCCTGACTGCATTGATTTAATTTTCCTAACTGGCTGTCAATATTATGAATGCCTTGCCAAGTCAGTAATCATTCATTTATAAGAGGTGCTTTTCTCAAAGCTGTTTTCCCAACCCATTCTCTATACTTAATAATTATACAGGCAGGGCAGCAGTTAGGCACTGAGTTCCAAGTATGTAAAATCTAACCAGTACAATTATTCACACAGCAATAAATACAGTGGGACAAACTCAAGCTGACTTTCCTGAGTGAAAACACTCAGAAAGAAAACGCACAACATTACCATACCATTTCCAGCACATTCAAACTGCATGATTAGAAATGCAACACAGGACATAATCCACCATTTTACTGATGATCACTGCCTCTTCAGGTAATCTGTCACAAAACTGAGAATTATTTCCCGGGCCATAAATTTGCCCCTACTCAAAATGAGTAAATTCTCACCAAGTGGGAGTCTCCTGGGTAGTTCCACAGAGATCCTGGATCCACAAATCCCTCCACTGTTTATAACACTCCCCAATCATTTCAGATATCCAACAAACATCATTTACTGGGGTGGGTATTCTAAACTCAGTGTAGATCTAACATATCATTTGAGTGCCTTGAGTGCAGATGGGGCAGCATTACGAACAACACGGGGTACTCCTTAACAGATGCATTCTTAGTCATATAAACTGCCCAAATTTTGTAATCTACATGTATTAATCAAAATTCTGCCTTCACTCACATATGTGGTACCTCAGGTTCCCTGAATAGAATAATACATGGATGAAGGGCTACAAATTGACAGTAAAAAGCATTTTAAAAACCTGTATTTTAAAAAACTATACTTTTACACTTTATGAAGTTTCAGTTGAACCTTTTGCCTATTTCCACAGCAGGCATAGTGCAGGCAATAATTTAAGTCTCTTCATTTTCAGACAGCTCAATGCAGAGCCACAGCAGCCAAAGTTTCAAGGAAAAGAACTCCTTTGGGCTACAGTTTGTTAACCTGTGACCAACACTTGCTCATTCTCACCAATGATCTCTGTGCTGTGAACATGTTTCAACTTGGAAGTGAACCAAGACCACAAGCCTAGTTGTCAAAGGAATTTATGGGCCATAACAAAACATTATTCCATTAATACCCACTGCAAAGGGTCTGTATTAGTGCAAATTGGTATTGGGGATGTGCACCCTCAAGTGAGCACAGAGACTTCAAGGGACCTTAGGTTGTACAAGTTTGGGTGCTCTCACTCATCACTGACCTACACGAGGAATCTGTTATGAACCAGTCACAGCAAACATCTCAGATAATGATATGTAATCAAGGAAATACATGGTGGATAGTGAGAATTCCTGAGCAATTAATGGAAGACAAGACTGCCAGGGTATTTTGGTACACCAACTGGTGTCCCACAAAAATAGAGACTCACAAGGTATTTGGCCTATGCAGCATCCCTTATGCTTGGACTGATCATCACCACTCAGCAGAACCATGTCTCTTCATTATCAAGCAGCAATACCTTAGTTTTTAGGTAAACTGACATCTTCAACATTTCCCCATTAGTTCCTCAAGAACTGGGATGATTTTAATGAAACAATCCCAAGACTGTCAACGTTTACCTGTTCTACATGCAAGTCCACTCAAGCCAAAAATTATCCAGGTCATAGAAGGTAAAAGAGAAGGTAAGGAAAAGGATTCAAATTACAAGATTTCAGAGCAAAATTGATGGAAAAACAGCAGGTAGATGAGTGTAGCAAAAAATTTCAGCAGAGGTGGAAGAACAGCAAAGACTGTGAATATTATGAGGAGGGCAGACAGAAGTTAAAGAAGGCAGGGAAACAACATAAATTATTAAAAGACCAGGAGAGAGAGAATGAGGTAGAGCAGGAGACTTGGAAGATGGAGGAAAAAAATGTTTGGAGAATATGTACAGAATGGCAGTAGAATATTTTAAAAGGAAATAAAGTAGTAGCTCAAAGTGTTTAAGCAAAACACGAACAAAGGTTAGGGGCTAGATTTGATTAAGCAGCCACATATTTGGAGGTTCTTGACACTCTGACATCTTTAATATATCCAATTACATTACTTGGGGTGAGTTTGCCTAGACATCAAATTAACACTTATATTTTAGCCCCAGGTTGATCAAAGGTTCTGTAGGTTGCTTTCACTCTCTACCCACAAGTTTTTTCTAATATTTCAAAAATAATTATTAGTAATTTCTTTTTTTTCCAGGAAAGCAAGAAGGCTGGCAAAAATACACAGAAAAATTACTTCAATTCTCTAAATTGAACACACAGCATAAAGTTCCAAAAAAAGACAAAAATACTTCGCTGAATCACTGAGAGTTACTGTGGCAAGTTTCTTGGACTGACACAAGTTCCTTTTACACTGGCTCAGAAAGCTCATGTTTGAAGTAGGTTTTTAGTGAATTGCACATTCAAAGTACAAACTACCCTTACTCAGCCAAAGTCACCCAGTTTGCTGAACAGTCACCAGAAAGCTGCTGCCCATGTCTGTCCTGCCACTTGAAAACACTGACCTGAGGTAATGAAGAAGTTATCAGGATACCTTTGCCACACACTTTCTCCCTAACATCATCTACCATTACATATGAAACACCTAACTGTTACTTTTCAAAGTCTTCTCCAAGAAGGAGAAAAAAAGCACAATGGATTGTAAAAGTTCTTTATTAAAAGAAAGAAAAAAAACACAAAAAAATCCCCGCTGTTTCTTTTCAGAATTCTACATGTATATAAACATAAGCATATTTCCATTTTGTTTTTTGTCTGTTTCTTGGATGGTTTATTGCTTCTGGGTTTTTTTTGACATTAACCTTTTATTTAGCCAGATGTATTAAAAAAAAACAAACCTGGGAGACAACACCAAAACACTCAGCTCATGCTTTGCAACTCCCAGAGCTGTTAGAACATTCTCAGTGTAAGAATCAAAATACCCACAAACTCAGAAGATCTCCCAAATTTTAGCATCGTGCTCGGTTACAAACACAAGACTGACTCTACATGGGAAATCCTCACAGCTGGGTTTGGTCAGGCTCCAGGATTAGTCACTAAGTGTTACTCCTTACACCTTTGCTCACTTCTAGCTGGTAATGCCTCCAGTGCAGAGCCCTCCACCAGCTTCTTTCAGCCCTTACCAGGAGGAGCTGCACACCAGAATTAAGGTCAGGTTTTTCTGTAGACATCTGAATGGCAAAAGCTACAGGCAGAGCAAATGCAAAGTAAGCTGAACTGACCTACATGCTCAGCTCCTCTACCCTAAACCACATCCCAAAGACCAGAGGCAGGAACACCATGTAAACAAAGCCACCTCATTTTCCAAGGGATTTCTCAAAGACCCAATATAGAGCAAAGCTGCACAATGGTAGCTTAATGCTCCATGGAAATCACCCTTTCCTTTAAAATCCCTAACAGTTCTTCAGGGTGCTTTTTAGTGTATTTTTAATTGCCTAGCTGGTCTCTGGGACCCTGCCATCCCCCATCCATTCCCAAGCAGAGCACTGGAACCCAAAACAGCAATAGAAACACCAAGTCTCAGCTCATTATTTCAACCTGGTCGTACTATGCTCAAATCTCTTTTATCTCATACTTCTTTTCTGTTCATTTTAGAGAGAATGATGGGTTGCATTGCATCTTCAGCTTTTTCTTGCTACAACAAGTACAATTTTTTTTCACTGTAAATTAATGGTAATATTATGGCAAGACCAACCATTTATAATGAACAGGACATTGTTTCCAGTTTTCTTAGATGGTAAAAAAATTAAAAATGTTTACAACTTCCAGGACACTAAGAAACAAACCTCTGCAAAAACCCCATGATAGCCTCCTGACCTAAGACAGAAGAATCCTTAAGAGGATTATTGTCTTTCTTTTGGTAAGATTCTTACCAGATCACAATTTTTTTCTGCATGATATGAGAGGCCTGTGCTCTGTAATGATCATTAAATACAAGAACACAAACATGTCACAGCAATCTTACAGTTACCTGCCACCCTAAATGTAGTCACAAGGCAGTGCAGGATTTGCATTGCAATTAATTTCTTCAGTGCATTAAGTACATAATGAAATAATGATAAAATTATGTATCTGCACATGCTTCCTGTAAGAATGCAAAAATTGTATCTTGCTTAGTAAGTGCTCTAAAACTGCCATCTGTCCAAATAAAATATGCAATATTCATTTTGCTTTAACTACAGAGCTGCTCTATGAAATTTATACAGAAATGCTCAGACACTTGCAAAAAAGCTAGGACCAAGAGCACAGGAAACCCAGCTCATAACTCTTATCTAAGCAGGCTCAGAGCAAGTGCCAGAATTGCTACTTTGCTTGATACTGACCCACTAATTTCTCCCAGAAGTCACAGGAATACTTTATCTCAAGTGAAACAATTCTGTGAGAGCTGTTCTACATACAGAACTCACTGTCTAAGAGCTCAGGCTTATATTTTAAAATATTCAAATTTATTAGCTTAAATAATATACATACATGTAAAATATACATTTCTATAGCCCTGTTTATACATTGAGAAGAGTTTAATTGAGCCCTGAAAACATGATTTCCATTCTCTTCTCATCTGGCAGTATAAATTTAGTCAGCAACATATTCTACTTTATGCTAATTTACCACAATAGTCTCCCAACATTTTCCAGTAACGTGCTGCACAAGCAAACTGTTTGCTCTCTCACTCCCTCCACAGAGGGGACAATGTGTGGAATGGAGGCAGGATTTTATGGAACTGCACATCACTAAGATACTATGCTCGTGTAAGAAAAGAACCCAGTATTTAGTAAAAATACCCCAAAGTTGTGACAAAAGATGCAGAAACAAGCTGGAAATTCACTCCCAAGTCCCCAGATGGACATAGTGAAAGCTCAGCTTCTTACACATTCTTATCTCCTCTTTCCTGTATGAGCTCCAGCATGATGCAACAACAAAATCATGGGGTTTGGCCATCATTATTGATTTAGTTTTTTAAATTCTAGTTTCAACCCACTGAGATGTCCAAGATGAGAATCAACACCTCAAGCTGGATTCAACGTTATGCCAAAAGCAAGCTGGGTTGCAGGGGATGCTCCATCTGCAGCAGCAGCAATTCCCTCAGGGATACCAGCCACGACTGTGTTTGCTGAGCACAAGAACATAATCCCTGCTACATCCTCATCTGCACGCTGGGGTAACAGCTCAGAAACCCCAAAGCATTACTCAGAAGATGCTGGGTGAGGGCTCTGCACCCAGGAAGGATCTGGGTGGTTTCCTTGCCAGCAAGGCGGCTCCCACGGCCGCCCCTCCTCGCAGCACCCTCCCTGCAGGGCTCAGGCTCCACAGACACGGCCACTCTGAGCCTCACACTCAGGTATTCCACACCTTGTGACAGTACTCAAATCAGCCAAGCTGTTTGTTAAGGGAACACCCTTTTTCATACTGCCAAGCCCAGTGCGTGTGTCTAAATGACAGAAAATAAATATATAAATCGACTTTATTTCGCTTTTGCAATTGTTGTAGAGCTCTCTCACGTTCCCTGGTGCACAGAATCACATTGCCATTCTATACTACTTCTACAGCAACTTTTTGATATTCAGATTATTCAGGATCTGGAACAACTCAGCAATAGAAGGGAAAAACATGACATTTATATAATACTCGTCTATAACCTGTCAAGTTAATATATGATATGCTGGGTATTTTATGTTATTATGTATTATCATTACATATGTCTATGTAAAAATAACACCTATTCCTTTAGAAATAGGATCTTGTCCATCACAGAATGGCTCAGCTCAGTTTCAAACCAATGTAAATGAGAAACTCATTTTCTAGTAATTATCCACCTTTAAAGTCTATTGCTCTGTTATACCTAAACCAGGTATTTTTGCTAAAACTTTCAAAATTGACTGACAGACTATTAGGCCACTTTTCTCTCTTTTGAAGAGCACCTTTTTATTTTGCTTCTTGAACCCTAAATGGAATAGGCATTTTATCTCCCTAACACAGTTCTAGGGAGCAGATTTCAGAATATTTATAATTGTCTAAAGAACAACCTTTACCATAACCTCACACTAGCATGGTGTACATGGACTTCTTTTCAGAAGATCTTTCTCTGTCACCTCTTCAAAAACACTGAAGGAAATAATGCAGGGGTTTTCAGGCAGAACATTATCTACCTGCAATACCACTATCAGACTACAACAGCATATTGCTGTTAAAAATAAATATTTGACCCATGACAAATTAAAAGTTCTGTATTAAGTTCTCAATAACAAGTCTGAGAAAATTAGGAACTTTACAGACAAGGTTGTGTCATGCAAGTAATATACCCAAACATATAGCTCTGCTGGGCTTTGAGCCACTTTGCAAAGCCTTCCTAGTTTAGACTGTTACAAATATTAACCAGACATAACAGTTTAGGCATTAAATATAATTAAAACACTTCCTCTGTGGTTACCAAACAATACCCTTCATCATCAACTGCTACCCTCTCTACCTCTTCCAAGCTACTCATTAGTTCAGCTGCTTCTCTGTTGAAGATTATAAACTGAAATTAGATTTCCAGCAATATTTATCCCCAGCTGTGCTGCGGTCACAAACTTCATCTTGAAGGTGGCACCCTGGCCAAAATGAAGTCAAGGAGTGTTACTCTGGTTCATTACAACTGTGATTACACCTTTGCCCTAATTGGCAGAAAGCTCATTGCTTACTAATGAATTAAAAAAAAAAAAAAAAGGAAAAATAAAGAGCAATCACATCAGTTATGTATTCCACAAAAAAATTAATGGAGTAAAACTCAGCAGGAAAAGTGTGTGCTCTGCACGTTTATACAAATATAGGTAACTCTAAGAGTGCAGTGATCTAAATACACTACTGGTGAATTAGCATAACATTGTGCAAGCATTTTTGTAGAGCCTGTGCAGGTACAGCTCAGCAGACATGCTTTGTATCTGTCCAAAGGAATACACAGATCACACCCTCCTTGGCTTGCCCATACTTTTCAGAAAGCAGCCAGCTCACTACTCACTTCTTACCTGACCACTGGTAAGAAGTCTTTAACTTACACCCTCTGTATTTAAAGATAGGACTCCAGGTGCACCCCTCATGCCTTCTCTTTCTTCCATGAAGTATCAAATTCACTAATGCATTATTAAATACCAAGTGAAGCGAGCCATTCACAATAAAATTGAGTATTTTAAGTAATTGCTTCCACTGGACTGAGGTTTATCAAGAGAAGGCAGACAGCATCCTAGGTTCTCTTTACACTCAGGCTGTACCAGCAGGCACATACACAGATGGCTCTATCCCAATCCAATAGCTAACATGCAGCCAAAGTAGGTTAGTGGGCAACAAAAGAGTTTTTAACTGTACTAACCCAGCAGCTTCAGTATCCTATGGGAACAGCAGAGCAGGACCATCAAAGCTGTTGTGGTCCCAGGACTAAGTGGTAACTGGAAAGGCTAGAAAGCAAAATCCCAGCCCATCCAGTTCTCCTCCCTGTACCTCACATGGTACTTAATTATTTAGTCTCAGAGATGCCAGCAGTAGTCAACTAATTGCCTTCAAGCAAATCAACTGAAGCATCACTCTGTGACTTAGTCCTGCCTCTGACAGAGGCATTAATGCATCAATCCTGAACACAAGAGCTAACTAGCGAGCTCTACACCCACACCTCTGGTTCCTGTCATTTTCAGAGGATGCTACAGCTTGTTTCATTTTCATATCAATGCCAGCCTTATGCTCTTGTCAAATGGGAGTATGAGCCCAGCTCAGCAATTCCTTTGGCAGCAGAGGCCTGTTAGTTTGAGGGTCTAATTTGGTATTGCTTTTTGCCATTCCTCTGGGCTGCTCCTACCTTTGCCTGTTCATGGAATTTCTCAGTCCTGCACTACTACTGTAACACTCCTTTCTGAAGGGTGCCTCTTTCTCTTGTTTCTCTCAGTCTACAGCTGAAGATCTCCTCCAAGCCAGCCCCCAGCTCCTCCAAATGCCATCTATTTTTACCTAGGCGCTGCCGTCTCATCCGGATGCTGCTAATTGGCCACTTAGTCACAACTGGAAAAGTAACCTGGCTGAGTAACTCTTGCTGAGCTGCTGCACTGAGGAATCTCTATGCCTCACATTCATTCACACAAGGAAGCTTCCAGTAAATTTGTTCCAGGGTTTAAATACAAATTAACCAGAATTTAGTTTCTAAGATTTTACAGCAGTGTCACTAACACACTTTTTTTTTTTAATAATAGCCTTCCTGCACAAGATATTTAAAGTTCTAAATCCTTAAGTAAGCACCATATAAAACAAGAGAGAACTGCAGCACTAGAGATCAACTTTGCCCTGCTTATTCTACAGGGTTTTTTTTTCCCCACATATTACCTACACCAACCTGCAAACTTGCGAGGATTACTCAAAAGAAATGACAAAAAAAACCAGGTAAATTTGTATTTTTGAAGACTGAAACAAGCAAAGACTACACAGACACAAAAGCAACCCATTCTGAGCTTTTCCACACAGACTTCTTTCTTATGTATGTGACACAGCCCAGTTTGATACACAACTACAAAATTATGCTTCAGACATCTCAGTGAACTCTCCTTGTTTCTCAATTACTTTCCTAATGAAAAGTTGAAACATCCTGGAATTTCCTCCCAACTATTCTGCTTCTATATAGTTATCAACCAAATTGGTAAAAACAGGAAAAACAGATGATGAGAAAGACAGACTAGTTAGGCAGCTTTTACTATGAAAACACTGGGAAAAACAAATAACTAAATTACCTGAATTCATCCTAAATTATATGACAGCCTTTGTAATAATTCATTATTCCACTAAAAAGCCAAATTTAAATGCTTGGTATTTAAAATCCATTACTTTAGAAATAAAGTACATAATTAGAAAATTACCATTTTGTTAAGAGAACTTGACTCACTTTTACTAATAAAGACTGCAATTGTTAATATTAATATAACGAGTACTTTCTCGGAATTCTGATGTTACCACAGACAAACACATCATGTGTTTTTGACAACATGAATGCAACTCTCAGATATCCTGAATTTCATCTGTAGTAACTAAAAGCAGAGTTTTGACAGATTAGTAATTCTGGATTCAGTTCAATGCTGGCAGGATTGATACTATTTCCTAGGATGAAGGAGAGATCCTGTTCCACCTTATGAAGACAGCTCAGGCTGCCAAGAGTAAAGGGAAAGGGAAGGACCTTCAGCTGTGGATCATTAAGAAACAGCCATTTAAAAAAACATGTTTTGGAGAACACAGCATCCAGTAAAACCATGGAGTGCTTTTTCCATGCTGGAGTCAAGAGAACTTAAAATCATTTATTCTGCAAATGAGAAACTAAATGCTTCTATGATGTTTTGTTTTGCTGAGAAAGGAACTTCTTTTCACTTGAAATGAAGGCTAAAACAATCTGCTTTAACTGTGATTTTGCTAAAAAGAAAGAAGGCATACAACAGACTGCAAAATCCTTGCCCAGCAAACCACCACCATTAGCTGGCACATCCCTGCTGCCCACTCTCACATTAGTGAGGTTTGGCTGAGGTTATTTCTCTTTCTGAAGGAACAGCTCCACATGGCTCTGTGCAGCCTTGGTCCTGATTGAGGACTCGAGTTAATTACAGAACAGGTGTGCACATCTCTTTGGGCTCAAACACATGCAGGCACCTCAAACCAGTGACCCTGTTTCCCATGACACAGCACTGAGAGGGACACCCAGTGCCTGGAGAGAGCAGGGAGTGAGCAGAGGGAGAACAGGACCCTGTAGGATGCACAGAGCCCATCCCAAGAGCACCAGGCACCCTGGGCCCCAGAACCCAGCTTGAGAGCATCCCTCTCACTTGTCCAACTCCCAAACATTATGGCTGCTCAAACAAAATGCTGGGAAAAACATTTGGGAGTTTCTAGCTGTGGACACAACTGTGATGGGACAGACATGGTCACTCCTAATTACATATTCCAACTCTCCAAGAAATGGTTCAGGCATACCCAAGTAGTTTTTGCCCAGGCAAAGCCTTGATGAGTTTCTCATCATTTAACAGGAGACTCCTCTCATCCAGTCTCTGAGGCAGACATCCTCTCTCACTGCACACAGCCTTACCTGGGCACTCAGGTGGCTTTGGCCTAATGTAAGGTTTCAATCAGGATTCAGCAAAGCAGAGGAAATTAAAAAGGCTGCTTGTGTAATGAAGAGGAAAATGACAGGTTCTTCTGCTTTGGGCACTACTCTTCCCACTCTGAGATAATCCTTTCTTAAGGCACCTGCACCACTTTAGGGCACTCAAGGGGCAAGTATTTAGTCTTGGCCCTCCCTTCAATAGCTCAGATACCTGAGAAAAAAATAAAATTATTCCAAAATTCAACCAGTTGGTAGACAAATGTAAGCTCATCCATAGGCATTTTGATTAAAGTCATTGTAAGGCAAACAAAATTGTATTATTATACAGTAGTGTGTTATTGTACAGAACTTTACCTGTTCAGGAATAAAATTTTATTATCATTTCTCCACAGAACAGCACATCAAGTAAGCTGTGAATTTTCTTTTGTTTCCAGTGTTCGGAAGGGCTCAGATTTTAAAAGGCTGAGGGGGAAGTGGCTGAGCTCTCTCAGCACTTCCCTGCAGAACAAATGGGCTGGAGGAGCTCCCGGGCTGCCCCGGCCCCAGGGAGCTGCAGCTCCCTGCCCTGCACCTGACACAGCTCCTACAACAGGTCTGGCCAGTTCCTCTCTCTTCCCCATTCTGACTGAGCAACAAACTTCCCTCGCTTTTCTTCCTTCCCAGATCATCCCACCTGTTCCTCAGTATCACCTCAAAAGTTGCCATTAACCCTTAAATTTCGGGTAGGTCTAAGATAACCATCATTGGTCATGTTCTGCTTTTGGGCTTCCTGAGCCTTTAAAGCAAACAAAAAACAAATCAACCAATCACAACAACAACAAAAACCAGGAAGTTTATTTTCTCATTGTAAGTAATGAACTCATTGAAATCCGTAGAAAGAAGTTTAGAACTATTTGAAAATGTTTAGGGGGGACAAAGGACAAACAAAACCACCCTGTGACCACAGTAAATGTCTGGCTTACAGTACTTGAAACTCTGTTTTCTTAATGCCCACGGGGAAGAATATACAGGAGGTGTATGAAATTCCCACTGGACTGGTATTTTGAAACTAAGCTACTTTTTTATTATGCCCAATAAGCAATGCTGATGTCCTTTCTTAAACCAAACTGAAACACAGTATTTCCTTCCTATGAAAAAATATTTAAGAATATATTACTGGTACAAAAACTTCTTGATTTATAACTTTCACACATAAACTTTGAAAATTCTAGTTCTAGTTTATATTTTGTAAGTAAATTTTACCTTTATTCTGAGCATAATTCTACCTCCAACTGGAGGAGAACCAGCTCAGGCCCTGGCATGTTCAATGACAACTTCAAAACTTGTCTTAACTTCAGCAAAAAGATGGGCAAAAAATAAACTGAAAATCTCTCTTTTGGATTAGAACACAAATACAGTCCCTCTTAACATCCTTCAACACAATGATCAGCCCTTGCTTATTAAAATGTTACCACAAAACACACCAGCCAGAGTAACACAAACATCAACACTCCTCTTCCTTCACCTTTCAAATACTGAACCTGATTCAGCAATCCTTAATCAGGCAAAGTGCTAATATAATCAAATGAGAATTATCTCTGAGCATCACAAAAACTGGTCTTAATTCTGAAATACAGGAAAAACTGTTAGAACATGGGGACTGATCCTACACTTCTTCAGATTTTGGGCCTCTCAAGCCTAGGAGAACTCTCCAGCTAGGATCAGGTTAAATGTTGATTTGATTTCCACCCACTGTCTCAAAGCTTTAAAAACCAGAAACAAAAGTATCATTTAAAAAAAATAACGATCAGCTTTCCTCTGACTTCACTGCTTTGCTACAGCAAGCAGAGACTAAATATTCTTCAATGGTATCAGCTACTAAAGTAGTCAACTTAACCTACGAACAAAACCAAAAAGCATCCTACTTGAAACTTGAGCCTAAAACATCAACCACTAGAAAAAGCAAACAAAACATCCCACCAAAAAGAAACCCCTAACACCTTATCCTTTGTTTATGCATGAAAATTTCACATATAGTCACGCAAAACTATATTTAAGAAAATACACCTTTTAACTATATAATAAACTATAATAAAAATTTCTTATTTTTACAGACCTCTCCAAATTGAAGAGCATTACCTTCACTACATCCCCAAGACGAATATTTCCACAAGATGAATATGAAATTTCCCTCAACAAAGCACTCCAAATAACACCCCTCCTTTTAACTAGAGTGTTTACTGAAGGTATGTTTAGAAGTCCAGCACTAGCCCATGGTTTAATTCACTTGTCTAACGAGTGAATTATATTCATAACTGGATGGTGATTAACACTAAACAACCCAACACTCACACAAACAGCACAGCAAATCATTCTTTTCAAACTGCCAATCGCTGAGGTCAAAACATTCATGCTTTTAAAGTCAAATTACAATCAACTTCCTCCCCACCCATTCTATTATTTCTTATTCATGCATTGACAAGAGCATGGAAGCCACTTCACAAAAAATTATGGGTCTCTTAGAAGAACCTACACTATTTAAAGATCAAACTATTTAAAAACCAGAAGAGGGAAAGGGCTTCTTGATTTTTAAAAACAAAACAACCAAAAAAACCTCAACCAAACAAAACACAATCAAATTTAGTTTCCTCTTTGATTTGTTTTATATACTTCCTTCTATCCTCTCATCATTTTATCCTTTATAGTGCTCACCTAAACCACCTTTAGGATGAAGCCAAATATTTGTTTTCTACTCCACATTTTTTTCAGACGTTTTCCTGACTAGTGCAGCAACACTTGGAATCACAATCAATTCACAGGATTCAGTTCTGGTCTCTGAGGAAATGTTAGGCTTAGAAAAAATTAAGAGAAAAATTTAAAAAATACTGCTTTCCACTTCTATTGGAATTCATGCTAGAGCCCCTCTTTATCCTTCCAAACTACGTTAATGTAATCAAGTATTTGCCAACAAAATGTTCTCAACCTCCCTGAAATACCACTTCTGACAGCAGCAACAGCACCGGGAAGACAACATTTGGAAGGACTTGTGAGAGTTTTTGGTGGTGGAGCCTTGCAGCAAAGCTGCTGACCCAGGTTTGTGCTTACCCAGCCTGGATCCTCAGGGCAGCCGTGAGCAGGGAGCCACGGCCATGGTCCGGCACGGGAGGTGGCCCCCGGCTCCTCGCTGGCTCCAACTTCACTCCAGTTTTCCTGGATCAACTCAGCCGCCCAGTCCTTTCATCATCTGCATACTCCCAGCCTCTCTGATTGCTGCACTGTAACACCAGTGCCCCAGTGAGTTTTCTTCCCTGAATTATGGCCACGTAGAACATGACCGGGGGTGTGCCAAACAAGATGATTAAGCAGCAAAATACGACAAGGCGTGAGTTGTATCATTAATGTTCCTATCTAGCACTAGCCACAGAAACGAGGGGTTTGTGCAGCCAATGGCAGCTGTGCACAAAGCAAGCTCCTCCACTCCGACTCGCTTTCAAAGTAAGAGCAACTGTCTTCTCTTTTGAGCAATTTCATTCTTTGGTTGCTTTGACACTGAGCTGTATTTCGGCAGTTTACAAATTGCTTCCTTTTTCAAACTCTTACCTTGAGATAGCGTTGGAGGAAACTCTTTAAATGGCAGTCTCAAATTACAAGCCTTTGTTTTCACAGAACAAGAGCATAACCGTTTTTCAACAAGTTATATTGAACAGCAATTCAGTGATATAAACATTTCATATATTTAAGAATAGATATATATCAAATCTCCATAAATTTCAGATTCATCAGCATACTGTTTCATGTTTCCAAACTTATTAAAAAATAAACCAAAAGACAGGAGTCTTTAAGGAGTTCACATAAAATAATAAAATATCCAGGAAACCTTATTTAACCTTATTTTTCGTTCCTTTTTTTTGGATATATGAATATGTAACACATGACAATAAATTACTGCATGCTACACTACCAAATTAGTAGAATAAACACTGAAAGCCCACACAGATGAATTTTTTGATGCCATAAAAGATCATTTCACAGTGTAGGGATGTGCTGTTCAATATTCCCTAAGACAAGGCATTTGCTACCGAACTCCTTTCAGCTGACAATGAGGATCTCCAGTGCATGTGGTATCAGCCCTGTCCTCAGCAGTAAACAAAAGAGGGGAGAAAGGGCAGGCAAAGATAGCTGTGCTCAGTCAGGAAGTGAGAAAATAGAAGAGCTTAAGCAGGATCCCAGTTTAAAATTATTTTAACGCTATGGCCTTTCTTTAACCTGGTGAGGGCTTGCTAAAATGTGCTAAGGAGAGGAAAAAGATCTGGTAAAGCAACAAAATGAACAATGGATTTCAGTTAAAAATTTTTAAAAACCCTAAGAGTACACTACTCTTAGGGAAAAAAATTAATTAATTCTGCGTAATAAAATCAGGAATTACTGTTTTATATTAAAACTCAGAATAATTAATTTTAAAATTTTATTCCTAAAAGAAAAAATATAATCTGACTGAAAAGCAAAAGACTTCATGCTCAAAATGAACCAATGAAGCAACACTGCTCCAGTGTCGATACTTGAATTTCACTAGGCACTTCATCACCTCTAATCAAGACTTTTTAAAATTATTTTAATGGTCTCATTTTTGAAAACAAAAACAGAAATAATTCAAGCAGATTTGTTTCTATTAAAATAAAATTAGAGCAATCTTTCAGTTACTTAGCTGTAATAAAAGCAGTGACTCTTAAAGAGTTAGCATAATGTCGTATGTAATTTTAATCTTGTTTTTCCTCAAACCTGACAATAATAATTTTTTTAAAAGACTGTCATTTTTATGCTGTATTACTCACAAGATACCAGTGTAAAAGAACGGTGAGAAATAAAAGGAGTCAGATTAAAAGCATCCTTTAATTCTCAATGCCCAACTGGAGACGTCCTGATTTTTCTGGATATTTACTTAGCACTGTGTGATATTCAGTACTAGCTCCCACCAAGCTCACTTGCACTTTGAGTCATCATCCATTCTGTAAATCAGAATGGATTTCCCACCTCATGTCTCAGGCTGAGCAGCAAAAACAGCAAGCAAGCAGTTCTCAACAAGCAGCAGAGATTCACCCAAGATACATAGAGCAGGGAAATAACAGAGGTTAATTCCTCCAAGGAAACATCCTACTATTCTAACTTGTGAAAGCCTCACTTTTCTTCCCAAATTCCTTCCTGCCTTTCCAACAACTTCCACAGCTTCACAAGTGGGAAAAGCCGGGGTCTTGGAGCTGCAGATTTAGGAAACTGCATGGTGGAAGAGACTACCAAAGCAGGCAGTTTAACCTAAATGAAAACAGTCCCTAAGGCATCCTACAGAAGCAACCCTCCACAAATTAATCTGGTAACGTGTGCTCAACTACAACATAACTTCCCAAATCAACAGGCATGACTTTTAGGAAACTCACAGAGAATTTATCATCCATTTGAACAGCTCCTGCCAGCACAAACTTTTCCTCACTATTAAAACCACATGGCTCCTGCTTTAGCTGGCACCATCAGTTCTTCTCCTATTTAACCAGTATTTCCTCCCCATAAGACTCTATGACCATATCTGCCCACGAGCCTTTTAATAAACTATTCAAAATGATTTTTTAAAAATTGTATCGCATAAGGCATTTTCTCTGGGTTTTCCCTCATTTAATGGGTCTACATCTCTCTCATCCTCCTACAGTTCCTGCAAGTTTGGCCATGATGCATCTTCATACTGATCTTAGCAGAGCCCCAGCCAGATCTAACAAAAATGCCTCCCTCACACCTCAGAGGAAACAAATCACTCTCATCTGCTGTGTGAGGATGACACACGCACACTCTGCTTAATAACAGATGCTAAAATGCCTGGTCATTCTTAATTATGATAACCCTATCTAGCTGTTACACACAGTAATGTGCTGTCTCAGAACTCAGCCAGTTTTGGGCTGGTGTTCACAGACAAGGCAAAAAGCTGACCTAGGGCACAAACACCACCCCTGACAAACAGCAAGGGACCACTAGGGGAGTTCTAAAGCACCATCTCATGTGGGCAAACATGCACCCTTTCAGAAATACATTTTTATAAACTCTGAAAAACACACCTGAAATTTAAAAAACTGTATACAGCAATTTTAGCCACATTACTGTATAGTGTAATAGCAAAAAAAAAGTCATCAAACCAAGAATGTATTTATGAAAATTGAAAACTACTTTCTCTCAAAAGCAGAACTAGCAGGCGAGATAGATCAACACAGACCTCTGAAAAATCTCGTCATGTCTTTGCCTCACTTTAAAAGTGAATAATATCTTTTTTTCTTTCATGTAATTTTGACAAAGTCCCCTAGGTTTTAGTTAAATTTGCCTACAATGAGATGATCATTTCTAGAATAAGTAGGCCACAGAAAACTCCATTTTCCATTTAGATTCCAACAAGAGATTGTCATTCATTTGGATATTATTTTGTGGCTCAACGAGAACTTTGAGTGCGACATGCTGAAAAGATAATGTTTTTCCCTGGTTTCTATAGCACCTGCTGGAAGCTTCAGGCACACAAAATCAAACCTATTCCAAAGGTACAAAACATTAATCACCTCTTTTCACATTTTGCAGGTAAAGTATCAAACATGCTCTACTGGAAACGCTTTGCTACCCACACGTGTGCAAACCTCTGCTTCAGAGGTAAAACCATCTCCCTTGAAGTTAATTATTTAATAACCTGGCACAGAGATCCTCCCATCAACTCTCCCCACGGAACAGGTCATAAAAGGAACCCCACTTAGAAATTAATTAGAAGTTCGTCCTCCCTGTTAAATCAACTGGTCCTGAGCAGTGGATTCCTTAGACCTTTCCTCTATGTTTACTCAGGCTGCACAACACCTTCACGCTACTTTTATCTCTCCTCTCCATTCCTAAAAGAGAAAACAACAAAAAAAATGCTGGGACACTTCATTTCATGTATCCCACACAGCATCTCACAGGTTAGAAATGAAATGGCTAAAGAGCCTTTAAACTCTGGCTCAGCAACAAGGTGAGAAACCATGGCAGCTCCCAGGATTATCCAACCTGCAGAGGAGGCTCGTGCAGGGATGAAGGAAATTTCCCCTCTTGGATCATCCATGAAGCTCCACACACACCCAGCAGAAAGCCAGGCCCATTCCTACCACCTCAGTAATGACACTTACGGTGCTCCTAAAGGCTGCAGCACAAAATAAACCCTTTAGGTAAATTTTCATTGTGTTATGGCTTAGAAAAAGGTTAATAGTAACACTGAGCTTTCTGAAAACTTCAGAAAACAACACTCCACAGCTTTCAGCTTAACTTACATAATCATAATCAGAAACAGTATTGCTCCCTTTGAAAATGAAGTTCAAAATGTTGCATAAACTGACAAAATTTTAAAAAAAAATTTTAAGACAGGTGGGAAGAGAAAGGGCTCAGGGTTGGATTTCTGTTTCCTTCCCATCAAGAGCACCAAAATATTTGTAGCTAAACTCTTTTTTTCATTTAACATGAACAGCAGGTTACATCCAGACAGTAAGTACCTTTTTAAACTGCAAGCCCTCTGTCATATTTGCCCCACTAATTCTTCCAGTCATTGAATGTCTCTTTTTTTAGGCAAACGTACTGAACAGCTTCTTAATATTTTCAAGTAGTTTTGGTCCAGGTAGCATCTGCCAACCTCTGAGCTACATTTAGCATCCTCCCACAGCTGAAGCCTAACAGACTTCTCTATTGAGACTTAAATCAGCAGCCTCTTTGTCTCCATGCAACTGCTCTTTTACTGAAAATGGTATGGCAGCACAGAGAGCACAATACAAATTTAAGCAGTGAAGCTGGGAGAAAACTTCTTGTTGTCTGAAAGGAAAGTAAAAAAAGTGAAATCTCACTTACTTCCTTGCTGGAAAAAATAAAATGCAGGCCCTCCCTCCCTGCAGCCATATGGATGCCAACACAGTGGCAAATGCAGGTGGCAAAAGTGACATTTCAGTGTTCAGAATCACTCACTGCCCTGTCAGTCAGTTCCCAGCCCTTCCAGGGAATGGATCAGATGCAATCAGATCAGATTTTTAAGGGCCTGTACCAGACAAGGCCATGTTTTACATGGTAGCTTTTTTTTCTAGAAAGGAAATCTCTACTCATGTAAATAAGCTTCCCTGCAATTTACATCTCCTTGCAGGATTGTCCTAAATTTTACAAGTACAGTACACTGAAATTTCACACTAACTTTTTTCTCATGTTTAGTATTAGAAGCACGTTGTTTTTTCAGTATTATGCATGTTGTTGTACGAACAAATATTAGGACTGATGAGCCAGATTTACTTAATATTGCTGCTCATCTTGCTTCTTCTAAAATATGAAACCAGGAGTATTTGTGTTTAACACCAACTACTTAAAACAAAACAAAACAAAAAAAAACCAGAAATACTTGTGAACTTTGAATGCAGGCCTGCTATGCAGTGTGCATTACCTTCATTAACAAAAGACTGTGCTGTACAAGCCTGCCATCTGACATCATCATTATCCTCATTCCCCAAACACCTTATAAAATCAGATTATTTATCACTAGATGAAATGACAAATCCATCATTCCCTAACAAATGGTATCTAATACCTTTATTAGACAAACACAGACACCTGACCTTTGACAACCTGTTTTATTTAAGGATTAAAAAAAATGTTTTTTTCACGAGTTTTTCTCCCATTACTCTAAGGAAGCAATCCCACATAAGCCCTTTGTGCAATCCTTAGCAAAAGCAGCACCCCAAAGTGTTAAAGCCACCCTAAACAATCCCAGGACATGCTCATTTCTCCCAGGACAGACTTCAAGACGTGTGTGGATGCACACACCCCCTCCTTGAACCCAAGGGTAAATTTGCTCACGTTAATGCATCCACTCACTCCCAAGTGGTCAGTACTAAAAAATGTGCACCCTGGTTTCTGACTTAGCCATGCACACAAAGGTAAACATTTTGAAGTTCAATTCAACTTCACACAAGAACAATAAAACAAAATAAATCAATTCCTTTTGCTTAACTCTGTAGGAGATGTTTAAGATTAGCCAAGTAGGAAATTTCATCTTTAATTTTATCTTATTTCTAGAGATTAAATACTAAAAAGCTTATTTTTTACTTATTGTTTATTCCATAGGCATGAAAATATGAGTAATGTTTAGTTTTTATTAGTAATTTCTTTCATCTGTTATTTGCCAAAATCTATCAATCTGACCTCAGAAGTAAATTTAATCTTTCCAAACTTTATAACCTCAGATATCGTCTATCACACTATACTCTCCCCAGTCCAAAGTAGGGAATTCAGTTCTGTAGGAGATAAAGTGGATTAAAGACATATTGAGGATTATAGATTATGCAGTTAGAACAAACACAGGCAAGTATTTCAAAAAGCTGACCCTACAGAAAGGAATCACATTCTGTCCTCAAGATGATATACAAAAATAGAAAGCACATTCCACTAGGAAAATATTTACTTAATAATTTATCATTTAAGAACTACTACTGTACAAATGAAAGAATAAAAGACAGCATACTGAAATCCATGTGAAGATACATACCTAATGATTACAACACATCTTCAATTTCAATTGCGATTGGATTTACAAAGTTTACTCTATTCCAGCATGAATCACACTTCAGTTTTCCCTGAAAGTCCTACATTTAAAACAGATTCCAATTTCTTTTGGATAGAAGAGGCTGACACACACAGTGCTGCCAAAAAGGCTAGAAATAAAAAGATAAAAATCTCCAAGTATCCAACTGGAAAGAAATGTCAATGAAATATAAGAATCAATTTAGTCCAGACATTAATAACTTCCTTAATGATCTAATGATTAAAATAGCATATAGATAACATCTTCTGAGGATATTAAACAGAGAACTTTGAGTAGCAGAAAAGTCAGAAATAATACAAAGGAACCCAAACCCATTCCTTACACGGCCAGAAAATAATGTGAAATTCAGTTTGGAAAAACACCAGCTAATACATCTGGGAAAAAAAATCACAAATATAGATATTCAATATGGACAAGAAACCTGGGAAACAACAATGTAGAAAAACTGCATTAACCACAACTGCAGCATGAGGGAAAAAAAAAAAAAAAAAGAGGGAGTGTCTGTCCAGCCACTGAATTTAGGAATGGGGAGAAGGCTGAATTACTTCCCTTTAACCCATCTGACAACTCTCCCAAAATGAAGCACACACAGGTGGGTGCTCTATTCCACTCCCTGTTGCAGCTCTGGACATGAGATAGGTCCTGTTCCTTCAGACATTTGAAACTATGTGGGCAAAAAATAGTATCAAGTACTGAGTGCTTTAGCTTAAAAGGCCAACTGTGATGAAAAACTGTCTGTGAATTTTTTATTGTGTATGATGTGGTGTTTTAGAGCTTTTTTGTTATATTTGATATAACAGAACTCTTTAATCCAGAAGTATAATACTTCTCCAAAAGCAAATAAACATGAAAATATGCTCATTTCCAAACCATTTGCTTTTTATTGACCATGAAGTTTTGGCACATCTCACCACAACTGAAATCACTTTGAAGATTTTGGCTCTCAAATGAATTTTTGCCATAGTGCAATGCCTGTTCATGTTGGGAACAAGTGTACAAAACAAGGGAAGACAAACCAACGCTGCACTCGTGTCAAATGAGGTCGCCTTAGAATCTGTATGAAGGGCATGGCAAACCTCCTTTCTACAATGTCCTTGATTAATAAAGATTCTGCAAATGGAATAATTGTTCCTTACCAAGCAGGAAATAAGAGAGACTTGCTTAAAGATACTCAAAACCTGCTTCTAGCCATTTACTTTTTTTTTTCCTAGTTATTATGGTATTTTTCTTTAGGAGAATATCCCAAAAACTCAAGAAAAATACTTTTACATTGCTGATGGAAATTACAATCTCCTCAATTCCCTTCACTCAGAATCAGCTCAGAAGCATATAAAGAAATTCTAAGTATTTTTTGGGTTTTGTAAATTGTTTTTTCTGCTGTGAGGGTGGGGATGTTCCCCTCATGAGTATTAACTGGAAGATTCTGTCCCACTTGAGATTATGGATACCTGAACCAAAGCTTAAACTTGGCCTGTGAAATAAGAGCTCCAAACGCTGTTTATTGAACTTGTCTGTGAACATTATGGATGTGGTACTTTAGGGACAAACAGGACAGTAAAAGAACAGGAAGAGGAACAGACTTGTCCTGAGAAATTCAACACATTTCTCTTGCCACTGGAATTTCCTACAGTTAAAGAGAGACAAAATATTAAAAAAGAAATTCTGACAAGATCATCGACTCTGTGGCTGTCTTTTAAGAAAAAAGATAGGATCTTTTTTATTTATTATTTGGGACACTTGTTTGTTCTTCCTGAAATTAAAGAAGAGAGAGAAATTTCACTCTGTGACCTGGAATTTCACAGTTAACAGGAGGATGGAGTAAACATAACCTCAAGTACTTTGTTCCTCTCTCCCTCCTTGCCACGATTCCCGCTGACTCATGGTAATGAAGTGTTTAGAATTTTTCCAGGAGCCTTTTCACTGCCTGGCTTATCCCTAACCCACAGTATAGAGCTCATTTCTCTAATATTAGGAGACTCACAGCAGGTCTTTTTACTTGGACTACAGAGATTTAATCTGGCAGCTCAGATCATATTCTAAAGCAATTTACTGCAACAGACACTTCTTCTGAGATTATAGCATCCAAAATATAGGCTAACAACCACCCTGAAATGCTGACTTCTTCTTGAAGGTCATCTAAAAAGCCCTGCATCCCAGCCCTCTCCCACATACCTAATGGATCTGCTCCCACATCTTTGTCATCCAACCACACCGTACCACTTTTCCAAGAGCCAAGCCCAGGTGCCAGAACTCTAATCATGGTGTCCATCACTTAAGGCACACAATTTTGGAGCTGCTCTTGTCAGAAGGACTAAGAACCACTTACTTCCATCAGCCTTCCTAGCTCTAAAAAGAGAAACAGAAGTGGCACCTAGTCCTGAGTAAAATACTTGTTCAAGTCTGGGTACACTCAAAAACATACAAATTTTTATTAAGACTCCCTACTAAAGACAAATCATAGCAGTGGCTATTTTTCTCTCCCTCACACTTTTCATTCTTTCTGCACTTTTAAAAGATGAATAAAAATTTCAATCACTGCAGTTTCATAGGACCAGTGAAGAAGGAGGTTTTGTATCTTCGTAAACAGGAGAGGGAGAGAAAAAAGGCAAGAAATACTCATGAGAGTGCATGGGGGAGAAAGGAAAAGGCAAATTACTGCATGAATAACAACAGATACAAAAGACTGTCTGGCAGCAAGGTCTGATTACTGCAACAGAGGCAGGATGGAGCTGGCATGTTCTTCCCAGGGTGGATCTCCATCCTGACAGGTCTGGTCTTGCCTCCAGAAGTGCATACAAACAACCTCTGTAACACGTGGATGGAGCTGAAGATGAGACGACTATTTTTTTCTGTAAAAGTACAGCTAATTTTATTATATTGAGTTTGTCAATAACCTCTGCAATCCCCTCCACCTGGAGTGCTCCTTTTAACACGTGTGAGTTTTATCACCCTCTCGTGGAAAAATATGTTATCGTAGCCATCAGAGGGTGCAGGAAGAAAAAGGAGTGGGAGTAAGGAAGGCAGTGATAAGGAACAAGTGAAGGAGAAAACAGGAGAAGCATGGGCTGGGTGGAATAAAGGGAAAGTGAAGGAGAACCAAGATGACACAGTACCAGCTCAACTTCTTCAAAAAGCTATCCCAAAAATGTTATTTGAAAACATCAAGAGAGCAAGCTGCCAAATTTACTCTCCCTTGGTAACATTGACAATAATCAACCAATGAGTTTTGTTCTCTACAGCAATTCAAGTACTGTCTCAGCTGTAATCACCATCTTTTGCATTTTTGTTTACACATAGGTGGGAAACCATATTCTCTATAAACAGTTTTGAACAGTTAACCTTATATGAAATGAGAAAACACTAACTAGACTTCCTAATTTATACAGAGGCTGCACATAACATCTATGTCCTGCTGTTGGAATGTGAAAGTGGAGAGCACATGAGTGAAACTTGCCAAGAAAATTAATGAAAGTTTGTGTTCACAGTACATCCTACTGGGTAACATAAAGGAAATATAAGAATATTTAATTCCTCTAAAATCTGAAATCATCCTTCCCTCAGTTTCTGACTATCCACAGTATCAATTTGTAATATGAGAAATTTAACTTGCAGTAGATTTACTTTGCAGCATTAATCCATATGACAAAAGCACTGAAAGCAACAAACAAATTTGCTACCACCTACACTGTAAAACTTGAAAATCCAAGTTCAGTACAAGCACATGCAAAAAGAAAGCCAAGGAAGTCATAGTAACATTAAATGCATGACACTGCAAAGCAGCACAGGAATCCCAAACAACAAAAGCACAACTCAGACTAGGTAGCTATACCACAAGCATTATGAAAAAATACATCACACACAATGAATCCCTAAAACTTCCTGAAAACCTTCCAGAAAACTACAGACCACATCCAACACCAGCTATAGTTACTTCTTCTTAATGACACTAAACTTTTTTTCTGATATTCCTTAAAGAGTTAGAAACTCACTAACAATTCTAATGACAGATCTCCTTAACCTTATGATATAAGGATACCCAAAGAAATGCTTCCCCCAATACCCAAACTACATTTTTGCCCAGCCAGCCTTCACAATGAAAAATATAAAATGGATAACCATGCAACTTACATTTATTTCATTGTTTTAATCAAAATCTGACAACAAAGAACTTTTCCAGACAACACACAATTTCAACTTAACCTTATTCTTAATGATGGTATCTGATTTTTCAGAATAAAAGTTGCTGTAACTGAGATGTTTATCGTATGTCCTGCTGGGGGGTCAAGTTCTAAAACTGATACTTTTAACCAGCAGGGGCACACAGATGCCAGCATTTATTTACTCATCACCCCTGAGATACCCCTGGTGGTTTACTTCAACTTCTGCAAAATGCCATCAAGTAAGGACAGCTGAATCTGTGACTCGTGTTTTGTAGGTGATGCACCTTTTCCCATTCAGAAAAATCTGCAGAAATATCCTAATTAGGCACAAACTTCTATAGCCACAACAGCAGACTGCTTGTCTCCACATCCCTTGTAACTCGGTCAGTTCTGAAGCCCAACATTAAGGAATTAGAACAAGCTCTTCAGCTCAGGGAACACAAGAAGCTGCTGTTACAGAAGAGCTGGCACCATGTCCAACCATGTAAAACAGACTTTACAGCAATCTGATATTCTAATTTTTTTTTTTTTAGGAAGCTACCCAGAACAGAACCACTTCACTTTTTTGCTTTCTGCCCATTTAACCAGATACAGCAGCTGCTACATTATTTTCCTTCTCTGCTCCAGACTCTTGCAGATGCTGCAGGAAGGACCTTGCACTTCTCACACAAGGAAAATACTACAGTTGACAATCTGTCATACATATTGGAAAGGAAGAAGAGTGCTAAAAATCAATAAAGAGAATAATACAAAATAGTGATCCTTTTTATAAAATGTTATTGAAATAAAATCTTAAATACTTTGTTTTCAAGCAAAAAAAAAAAGTTATTATCAGACATATGGTGATTTGAAAAATAAACTTCCTACAGGAAATTCAAAAGTAAATTGATACTGACACATGTATAATTTTGAAAATGTATATACTCTTAGATTTGTTTAATATAACAATTAGAAAAAAATTACTGGTGAAAAACCATTACTGTGGATCATTATTACTCCTGATCAAACTAATTCCCTTTTAGTTTGACTTCAAGGCCTCGTTGAAAACAGACAAAAATTTCAACCAAGTGCAACAACTAAGGGCAGAAAAGTATTTTACACTGATTCTTTGGACAGGTGCCTTATCCTTTGAAATGCTTGATAAAGATCCTCAGACTGTAGCTGCACAGTTTTTTTACTTTAAGGAAAAAACCACAGACACAGAAACAATCAGCCCTACATAAATATCCCCCAGCATTTCAGATTTACTGAATTAACTGTTTGACATGACACAGGGTCAAGCACATCACTAAAATCAGGAGGAGGTGGAATGTTTCTAACAATCTGTTTTACACTGTGGCCCCAGACACTTCTCCCAGCAGATGAGAGACTGCACTTGGCTCGAGAACTTCTCAAAGAAGTTTTGCCACCAGAAAAAACCCTCCTGTCACTGCACCTGCAACCAGACTGACACAACCAGGAGGTTTCAAAGGAAGAGGAATGCTGCCATATCCAGCTGAAAGAAGATTCTAGCAGTTTTCTAATAGATTTACCATAACCTCTTATGAAGCAAAGTGAGCCCATTTGCTGATACTTGTGAGATACACAGTTACCAAGATGACTGTAATCTATAAATACCCACCCTACCAAAACTCCCTGAACTCCCCAAGTCCTCTCCTCTGTTACTAAGGACTTTTGCCGGATTGAGCCAAAGAAACAGTAATAACTTGAATGAAAAAACTGTAGGTGAAAGGAAGTTACCCTGAACCTAAAAATAGTTGTGTGTCCTCCTCCCACTCCCCAGAAAGCATTAATGAAAAGTGCTCTTTTCTCAGGGAGGCAGTGGCTTACAGTGGATGAATGTGAAAGGACTGCTGCCTTACTATAAAGCTCTACCAATGAACAGAAGCAATATCCCATTTTAAAAACAGAGGAGAAAATTAAATAAACCCAAAAACTAAACTTTGTATAAGACATTAAATATATCTATAGCTTATTTATATACAGAGATATATTATACACATGTAATATACACAAACACAGATTTTATAAATACACACATAATCCCAGAGATATGGAAAATGTGCTCTTTCACAACAGTAAAGCTCCATAACATAATCAATTATAAAGGCAGCACTATACTTCAACAGTCATGTGCACTATACAGAAATAATAGCTTGGCTGAACCAGAACTTGTATTTGTTGACGGTACTCAGGAAAGGAATATAAAGGAGGTACTTATTACAGAAACAGGAGCTTTTATTACAGACCCATAGGGTTACACTTGGGCACAGAAAAGAAAATGGCAATATTATTAGAGGTAAGTATTACTGGGAAACGTTACAAAAACATACTGTATAAGTACAGACTGAAACTACAAGTTTTTCATGGTGGTGGCCAGGTTGGATGGGGCTTTGAGCAACCTGGTCTGTGGAAGGTGTCCCTGTCCTGGCAGGGGGTTGGAACAAGGTGATCTTTAAGATCCCTTCCAACCCAAACCATTCTGTGACTCTGTGATTCTATGATAAAGTCTAAACATCCCACTGAAAATTACCAAGATTTTAGACTCAATCTTGTGATGAGTACAGAAACACATTCTACATAATTACAACTTACTTCACTTTAAAAATTATTAAAAAGAAAAAAGAAAAGGAAAAGGTGGGAATCATCATCACTAAACACTTCCAGAAGCCAGAGAAATCCCGGAAGTAAAACAATTACACCGGAGGCTTCAAAAGCAAAGCAAAACAAAACCACCTTCCCCCAAAAAAACAAAAAATAACCCACCACCACTCTAGCCATAGGAAAATTGCCAGTCCTAGAGAGACTCAGAAATTAATACAGAGAACTGACTGGAAACATTGGAAGATTGGGGGTAAGCTGGCAGAATTCCTCACCAATTGTTTTTTCACTCATTCACTGTTAAGATAAGAGGGTATTTCTTTTACTTTACCTGCACATTCTCTACAGTATGCTGCTCTACAAAAAATACATTCCCAATGTGGGACACACTAACAAGAAACCAAAAAAGAAAAAAAAAAAAAAAGACAGAATGTAATTAGTGTATTGAAACAACCAGAAACCTTTTTAAGATTATTGGAAAAAATATTCCACAATCAACAGCTGTAAACAGATTATAAAGAAAGTTAAGTGCATACTCAAAAACCAACTGACAAGAGCACAAAGAAAGTGAATAAATTTATTACTTATGACTAGAACATCATACATATTCATAAAGAAAATACTAAATGGCCTAAGTCCTTCTTCCTTTTGAGATTGTGGCCTTGTTCCCAAATCTTACACAGAGATGTCCTATTATGTCCAGATTTATATCAACCAGAACGGGCATAAAATTCCTAGAAGTAGTTCCAGGATTCATCCCTGATTATGTGCATGCAGCTCAAACCAAGCTCCAGTGTTTCTTCCATGCAATAAATTAGGAGTCTTAAGATCTATTTCTAATTCTGTAAATAAAGCTGAATTTTATTTTGGGAAATCGTAACCACTATGACCCCAAATTCCTGTTTATATATGAGAAGAGAGCATTTAGCTTAGTGATTTTACTAACAGTTTACTGATATTTGCGTATCTGATATCTGTAAAACATTCCAAAATTTTCAAATGCAGAGCAGCACAGACAAGATAAGCAGACAGCTCCCATGGAAGCCAACAGAAAACAAAAGCTCTTTCTTTCTTCTTCTACAACTTGAATCATAACTATTTCCCATATGATGAGTTTTAGGTGGCATCCATAGGTCTGCAAAGGCCAGACTTTTTTTATGATAAAGGAATATTTTAAAAATTCAAAAGTAACTGCATTTGAACAAGAAGGTGCACATCCTGCAGTTCTCAGTCAAGACCCTTCTCGAATTGTTAAGATTTTTTACTATTTAGGAACTATAGCATTTGACCAATAGATAAGATTCATAAGAAAAGCTTATAATAAAATCTCAGCTATAGGGAAATAATTTAATGATCAAAAGCAAATAGCAAGTGGAAAGAGATTTTTCCCTTTTTGACTATGCAATGCTCTTTTGTTGCCACTACACCAATTCTTTAATGCCATGGAAACTATCTGATAAATGCATTAGAAGCTCAGTAAATTTCATAATATTGAGGTAGCAAAGCAATTCGTATTGTTGACAGAGAACTTCTGCTCTGAGCACTTTTTTAAGAAGGAAAAGCCATCTAAAAATAAAAATCATACTTCGAAATGTTTTCAACAAAAATATACAACAGTTGCAGAGAACATGAAAGTAACCTTCACTAATTATATTAAATCATTGGAAAATGTGGAAGGATGGCAGGAAAAAAACACACCCTGAATTACAAAAATGGGACACAAATGATTTAACAATTAACAGTCTTGCTTTTGGATGATTTGCTTTGCCTAACACTTCTGTATTTGTAATTATGACAAGGGGGGTGGGAATGATGCTGTGACCAACATTCAAGTTTTCTGTGCTATTTCTCAGGATGCTAAATGTGCATTTGTAAGACATATGATGTTTTTAATCATCTCTGTGTATGTTTTCATCCTCTGAACACTGCCCTACCTCTACAGACACTGAGCAGAAAGACAAATGAACTCCCCCCTCCCCCTTTTGCAGGTAATACTGAAATTGCTCTGTTTTCACATGTCCAGCACTACAATATACTCTTTTTCCAGCCAAATGCTTTCTAACATTGCACTCCTGCTGTTCCACCTCTAGAGACTTCTAAGTGAAAAGAGCAGCTATACAAAATGAAAGCAAAATAGCCCTCCAATAAATAATACACCTATCCAATGCATCTACAATCCTATTTTCCTCTACAGAACAAGCACGATTTGAGGCGTGCCACAAACCTGGTTAGCAAACCTGGGAGGGAATCTAAGGCACATACATGGAATTACTCCATCCCAAAAAAGGGCCCTTCACCAGCAGTGCTCTGCCACAAGCCAGTTACACCTAAGGCACCTGTCAGCCTGGCTAATACCAGCAGCCTCTTCAAAGTAAAGCCAAAATCCATCATGCACTGCAAGATACACCAGGGAAAAGCATGCAACCTTCAAAAAAATGCATGTGAGAAACATACAGAACAGCACACACAGGCAAAATGCAACTATGTCACAACTCCCATGTGCACTTCCCAGCCCATTCCTCTACACTTGAAACAAAGGAGAAAACACTGGGTTTAAAGTGTTACATTGGACAATAGTCAGATTTTAAAAGATAACTTCAAATCAGATTTATTCACAATGCAATAAATAAAAATATAATGAAATAATCTAAAAATTTGAATCTTTACTCTAGGCAAACAGCAGTTTTTTGACTTGGGGCTTCTGAAAGCCTGAACTCAGCCCAGCAAAGCCTCAGAAAGAACACTTTCTTTTCCAAATACATTATATGTTTGTTTACAAACTGATACCATACACACACTTTTTAAAATAATATGAGAGTAACAACTTCATTTCTCTATACATTTTTTTCTGAAATGAGCAACACTGAAAATTCCAGTTGTTCTTATTCCATTTCCTAAATAGCAGCTTATCCTTCAGACTTGTACATAGCATCAAAACATAGTATCTCTCTTATTTTTTTTTCCTAAAATATTTTTATTGCCAAATGAACAACAACAAGGCTGGCTTATCTATCTGTTTTTTCCAATACAGGCATGTATGCTCACAGAAGGCAACAGACTGCATTAAACCACTACCAAAACAAGCCATTTCACTCTATGTGATTCTGCCCCTAGGGAAAGGAAGGAGAACAGATAAGATGTGACAGATGTGTAGTCACGTCACTTAATACACTACTGGAAGGTGCTCAGATCATTATGGTGACAGGCAGAGTATAAAAACTTGCAAGGAATGGACCAAGCAGTTACCCAGTTTTCTGCATACATGATTCTTGTAACCACAGAAGATACTGAAGGCCATAAAGTTCTCTTTGAGATAAGGCAGCCTGCCAATGTCAATATGCAATATATCCATTAAAAAAAAACAAACAAACAAACAAAAACCACCAAACCAAAACAAAAAAAAAACCCAGAAGGAAGCATAGCATGTATGTTCATGTAAGCAAAACCCCTCCATCATGCATATGAAATACATCTGATTAATATGAATTTGAGGTCTGTCCTCTAAAAATTTCCCATACTGAAATATTTCTGAAGAGGTTTAATTAAACTTGAAATTTACCCAAACCAGGAAGCTTATCAATTGCACATCTCCAAACTAAGTTCAGTTTTCTGAGACTTTAAAAAGCTACTTTGCTGGTATCTCTTCTCTATTTGGGTTAAAAGACGAAATTTTTGAGGATAAAACTGGAAATCATATGGTTACTGGACAGCAGTAATAGGACTGGTCACTTGTTGGAAGGTGAGTGTAACCATAACAGCTAAAAAACAATCAGGACTTTCATGAAATTGGCCAAGAAAAGAACAAAAAGACAGGAGAAAATAATTTCCTCACTTCTTGCAGACTTAACAATTCTGAATGTTACAAATATTAATGTAGGTCAAGAATACTCCCAAACAGCAGCATGATTTTTAGCAGCCAGTGTCCCTTCAGCAGGGACCATAGCAGTGCTGTTTAGAGAGATTGTTAGGCCCAAATCCCACAAATTAATCTGCACAGGTAGATCCCTGTGCCTCTGGGAATCCGCATTAAGTCCCAGAGGGAAAACTAACTCCCAGCATCACATTCTTAATTTGAAGCTGGACCACTGTAACTCATTATGACACTAATCATAAACGTCTCTCCAACACTCTCTGCTCCCCATCTGTTTGTTTTATCTTATTATAGTTTTATATCTCAATCCTCAGGACTGGCTGCAGTAGTCAAATTGAGCACCTGGACACGCCTGTGTTTCTGCAAGGCCAGGTTCTCACTCTTTTACTCATGTTTGTGCCCATGCCTGGTTTACTCCCTGAATGGGACTACAGGATAGAGTGAAATAATTACAACATCAATTTCTTCATTTGTACAAATACAAATCTCTATGTTTTCCACTAATCCCATCGTTTAAGCCAAAGGATAAACTCCAGTCACCTTCCGAAATGCAGCAACTGGTATGAAATAACCTGCATATCAAAAATTTCCTGAACAAGTGTAAAACTGAGTTTTAAAATTATTTGAAAGAAGTATTTGCTTCTTTATCATAGTGTCACAAAACAACAAAAGAGTTCAACAACAAAGAGGAAAAACCATGTTTAGAATCATAGAATAGCCTGAGTTGAAAGGAACCCACAGGATCATTGAAGTCCAACTCCTGGCCCTGCACAGGATCACCAAAGAACCACAAATAATATTCACTGCAGACTACGAAGTCAAATCCACTGGCACCAACCAACCCTAAACTGAGAAATACTGAATAAAAGTCACCACCAGGCACAGTGCAGGGAGGCTGGGTGCACCTTTAGTTTGACTCAGGATATTCCATTTGTGCACTCTGACAGGGAGCCACACAAAGAAGCCCACAATATTGTGACAGCTCCACTGGAACTAATCCTAGAATCCTACTTTTAATTAAAATTAAAGACACATTAAGGTGAGAGATTTTTGGGGGGTTTAGGGGTTTTTTTTGTTTGGTTGGTTTTTGTTTGTTTTTTTTTTTTTTGCAGCTACTGTATCCATATGAAGTGGGGTTGAGAACTAACCAAAGTGCAGTTCCACATTAATTACATATTTCAATACTCTGATTAACAAATTTGTCAAACAAGGTAAATGAGAGAATGTGGGGAATATACTTGGGGAAGTAACTTCTTCCAAAAAGGAAGAAAAGGGACAGACATAGTATTAAACCTATTAAACTTCCTATTTTCCAGAATTATCAGCACCAGCCATGCCTATTTTCACTACTTGAAGCAGAAATGAAGAATAGCAATGAAAAAAAAGTAAACAAAGTGCAGAAGTAAACAAAGCATTTGAGAAGTCAGTGTTGAAGACTTCTGAAAGGTGATTTCCCCTTCCTCACCAGACAGACATTCTGAGAGGTGCTTTTGACCCATGAATTTGTACTGAAATTCAGTGACAGCTGGAATTCAGGGGAAGCATTCAAGGTATCACAGAGATATTGGCATCCTTTTAAGAGCAGTGCACTGGATCATATTTTTCCTTCTCAAACTAGAGGTTAAATATGCCAGCAGAAAAACCAGCATTGGGATATGCAAGATCTCTAAACAGTAGGGCCTTGCCCAAGACCAGACTGGCAGCATCTTTCCCCTTGGGAGGCTGCAGCTCGTGGGACCTTTCCATTCCAAAATCCATTAGAAGGCAGGACCTGGGAGCTATCCATGCACAAATGGTATGGGAGGGGATCCCACCTCCTCTCTTGCTGTAGGGGCTGCAGTTAGCACCACTATCACAGGGTGCAGATCCACACACCAAGGAAAGATGCTAAAAACCAGTTTCCTTCAGCTCACATGTCCATCTACCCTTACCAAAATTACTGCTGATTTATGTCAGCTGCTGAGGATTCACAAACCAGAACACTTTTGCACAAAACCTGACAGCCTTGAAAATTCAAGTCATGGTATGGGTTAACATCATCATTTAAAACTTTCAAAAGTATTGCAAACAATTACCACACCCTCAAGTCACAGATAAAATATTTTGTAGAGCTTAAATACATATGTATCTGGCATGAAACATTTCTCAAGAGTGGCAAAATTTCCCTGCAATTCCTGACAATAGAATACTTTCAATTTAGAAGTTGGTTGTAGAGCAAAAATTGTTTTATTTATTAAAAACTGTGTTTGATCTTACCTTTTAGCAGAGGCAGGGGAGTTAACTCGATAGGCTTGCCCTGAGACCTAAACTGGGAGGAGCTTTGTGACCTCTTCTGTCTGGCTTTTCTGACGGACTTCCGAGAAAATCCGTCTACTTTATCCACTGATGGAGGAGTAGTTGGTGCTGAGGACATATCCCTACTGAAGGAAAGCACACGTTAAAAATGTGTTCTAAATGAGTGAAACAGGTAAAGATCAACCTAAATTTTCCAAGTATCTTCTTCCTGCACTGCTCTCCTGTTGACAACTCACACAGATAAATTGTTAAGAGATCTAACCCATCTTATGGATGGAATAAACTTAATGGAACTTAATTATTAGGGTAGTAATTACTCCTGCTTACTTTTTTATCTGCATCTCCCATTTGCCAAAAATTTCAGACCTAATGCTGACATCACTGCATTCAGAACTTTGTGAGAACAGAACTTCATACACCTGCAGACCTGACTGCATTCTTAAATTATGCATTCTTTGGGATGAAGTAATTTCAACTTACTCTGCTGAAGAATGGGTACACAAAAAGGCACAGATGGTTTTTTGGCATTAAGGTCACCCATAGGCACAGGACAAACAACACAGGGCAAAACAAAAATTCAATTTATTTGCCACACCCACATACAAGATTTTATAGAAATTTAGGAAAGTATAGTAAAAAGTACTCCTATGTTTCACAATTTCACTAACACTGACAAACTGGACATTTTACTTCTTTACTCTCCACTTCAGAAATACTCAGTTATTTTCCTGTGAGTCCCTTCACATGATGTTATTCCATGTCCTGGCATTTCTGGACGTCTGGCAGTGTGGTAGCTGTAACTGCTCTAAGGGCATGAGACAGACAAGGTTTGCAGGGAGAGGCAGAGTGCCAAAAAAGGCTTCTGCAAGCAAAAGTTTGTTTGTTTCCCAACTTCAGCTGGCCTGAGCAATAGGCATTGCTTCTTCCTACAAAACCTGCCTTGGTGGAACTCCTGCAGCTGATTCTGTACCACGGAATTGATGCATCCAGCTATTTTATTTACCACTCTGGTCGTGTCTGTTAAAAAGGCCCATCAGAGCTTGATGAAATACACGAGTAACACTCAGGGGAGAGGAGACAGGAGGAATTCAGGCCTACATGTCACAAGCAGCTGGGTGCAGAGTTAACTCCAGCAGCATGTGCAGCTCCGCTGGAATCTGCATTAACGACACGACCATTAACGAGGGCAGCTCTGCTGATTTCGGCCGGGACAGGCGTCCGCGCAAAGTTAAGCATCGGCGTAAGCACCTGCAGGATCAGGGTCTTAGAACGCCCTTGGAAAGCATTACTCATCCTCAGTGTCTGTGGACTTCAATTACCAAAGTGACTCGTGTGCTACAAGAAGTTGATTCCACAACGTACAGAACGCTTTCGAGTACTTATTATTTTTATTGAAATATCTGGTTACTCATGGGCTTCACAGATTTCTAAATCCACTGAAACAGGCATCATTTGGGTTTGTCTTTTGTAAGAAAAGCTTTCGAAAGCATGATTTGTTGCAACAGTGTAAACAAGCTCCAGAAGATAAGAACTATTTAATGCAAAATTACATATAGGTGCACTGAATCTATCAAAAATGGAGGATAAACTCCATGGCTTCTTCAAGGAAGCATGTGCAGCGCCTAGAAGCTGAACTGTGCAGCTGGCATTACAATAATGAAAAAAAAACCCTTATTCCATCTTTTTGATTTCTCCTGATGTATCCTTTCACTACCAGCTTAGGCTTTCTAAATATAATATACTATCAGCAACATGAACCCGTACCTTAAACTGGTCTTGTTTATCATCCAAGCAAAAAAAAAAAAAAAAAAAAGCCACCATCACCGGGGCATCCAGGCCCCAGCCAAGATTAATAAATAAAAAAAGTCAGATAAACTGGAATAGAATGGCCTGTACTTTAGTAACCCACACTTCTAAGATTTCAACAGTGCGCCAAAAAACACACAAAGTTACCTGTTACATAAACCAAATTCTGAAAATATCAGCAAAAATATATTCCCTAAACCTGAATCGGTTTGGCCCCATCTCATCTCATCAGAAGCTTCCCCTCCTCATCACGTGCATCATTAAAGTGTAACCATCCCTGCAGAAATGTTTGCACACTCTCTCCAAATTAAATTACAAAAAATAATAAAAATAATAATAGTGGACAGCGACTAAAGTAGATCACTTAAACTGCAGGATCATTGTGTCAGCAAGGAGCTTTACTGACACTTCTCTGCTGTAAATTTAGTAACAGTTTCCCTAACCTGCTTTATAAATTATTAAAACCTAATTCTAATTCAACAAGACTACATCCAGCCTAACAACCTACAGTAAACACTGATCTTTTCTTCCTCCCTCCAAATGAACATTCGCTGCCCTGCATACACTATCACAGGGAAATACTCTGTTTCCACCANTCTGTTTCCACCAACAGTGGGGGGGAGGGGGGGCGGGGGGAATAAAGCCCGAGATTATTTATTGTGTGCGAGGGGGAAAGCTGCAAACCCGGCCACCGCTCCCCGCTTCCTCCGCTCTATTCCCCGAGTATTTTGGTAAATACGAAGCCACGCTCATCAGATCCGCCGGTCCCGGGGGTGGGGGGGCG